>CM072668.1:28791613-28876252 GCA_036884735.1 Huso huso
TTCAGCTTTCTTGCAGAGGGCAGCAGGTTTTCCTCAAGGACTTCTCTGCACTTTGCTCCATTCATTTTCCCTTCTATCCTGACAAGTGGCCCAGTCCCTTCGATGAGAAACATCCCCATAACATGATGCTGCCACCACCATGCTTCACAGTAGGGATGGTGTTCTTTGGGTGATGCGCTGTGTTGGGTTTGTGCCAAACATAACACTTTGCATTTAGGCCAAAAGTTCCATTTTAGTTTTGTCAGACCACAAAACTTTTTGCCACATGGCTACAGAATCTCCTGAGTGTTTTTTTTGCATACTTCAAATGAGATTCAAGGTGGGCTTTCTTGAGTAATGGCTTCCTTCTTGCCACCCTACCATACAGGCCAGATTTGTGGAGTGCTTGAGATATTGTTGTCACATGCACGCTTTGACCAGTCTTGGCCATAAAAGCCTGTAGCTCTTGCAAATTTGCCATTGGCCTCTTGGTAGCCTCTCTGATCATTCTCCTTCTTGTTCGGTCATCCAGTTTGGAGGGACGGCCTGATCTAGGCAGGGTCTTGGTGGTGCCATACACCTTCCACTTCTTAATAATCACCTCGACCGTGCTCCAAGGGATATGCAAGGCCTTTGATATTTTTTTATACCCATCCCGATCTGTGCCTTTCAATAACTTTGTCCCGAGTTCTTTTGAAAGCTCCTTGGTGCTCATGGTTGAGTCTTTGCTTTGAAATTCACTACCCAGCAGAGGGAACCTACAGGAACTGCTGAATTTATCCTGAAATCATGTGAATCACTACAATTTAACACAGGTGGAGGCCATTAACTTGGTGTGTGATTTTGAAGGCGATTGGTTA
The DNA here is from genome assembly GCA_036884735.1 of Huso huso. Taxonomy (NCBI): domain Eukaryota; kingdom Metazoa; phylum Chordata; class Actinopteri; order Acipenseriformes; family Acipenseridae; genus Huso; species Huso huso. The sequence continues at coordinate 28,792,453 of CM072668.1, forward strand.
CACCTGAGCTAATTTAGGATTGTTATTACAAGGGGGTGGACACTTATCCAACCAAGCTATTTCAGTTTTTTTTTTTAATTAATTTTCTACAAATTTCTAGAATATTTTTTTTTCACTTGGAAGTTGTGGGGTAGGATGTGTAGATAAATGAAAAAAAAAAAACAACTTTTAATTCCAGGCTATAAGGCAACAAATGGTGAAAATTTTCTATAGGCACTGTGTGTGTGTGTGTGTGTATATATATATATATATATATATATATATATATATATATATATATATATATATATATATATATATATATATATAATATATATATAAATATATAAATTTGACAGTTGTAATCAAAGGTTTATGTACCCCAATGGAAATTGATCATTTCCAGGAATTTCTCAAACAACATTTTTGGAGTTTTGCAAAGAAATAATTCTATACATCTATTTCTTTGTAACTTTTTTTCTCCTCATCCACAAAAGCAAAACTTTTGCTACAAACGGTTTTTCAAAAAATTCTTTGTTTTCTAGACATTTCTAGAAATTATAAGTTTCCATTGGGGTATGTATATATTGTCATTTAAACCTTCAAAACAATGATTATGTTGGAATTTGTAAAATATAGCTGTTTTCTGGGACATCTGAAATAAAATTCATTTAAAAGTAAAGTATGTGTATCAATGCATTTACGAGCAGCTGTTAAACAGAGGAGCTGTTGTTCCTGTTGGTAATCACTATTGTTGATGTTCATGTAACATTTTAAAACATTTCCGTTTGTATATCTGAACGCATTCGATTACAGTAAATCTTTATTTCACTTCTTCAACCGAATGTGGATGAACGCTGTAGCAAAACACACCCACTGCTCCCCCTTTCTCTTCTTAATAAACTAAACGTGGCATTTCTCATTGGTTTTATGCTGATTCATAATGTAGAGTGGTAGGGGGATTTTCAAAAGCTCGTAATTGATAACTCCACTGTTAAATAACACATTGTTATGTAGCATTGATTTTGGCATTTTCAAGCAGTCGTTATGCCCATTTTTTTTTTTTTTTTACATAGAAATAAAAACTAAAAAAGAGTAAATAATGAAATCTTGGTATAGAAAACGGCATACTAGATACCTGTGTCTAATCCATAAGCGAACAAAGAACAGACGTACAATAGGGCACACAGATCCACGAGGAATGTGATTGAGCGGACCTTTGGTTTACTAAAAATTAAGTTTTGCGTTGCCTTTACCAATATAATAATCTGTGACATTACTAAGAACTTTTATCATTTGAGTCAGATCCACCGTAAGCAGGAAGCTTAGTATGTCAGGTCAGGGAACCAATAACTGAATTCTTATCTGTCTTTGGTTTGTTTCTTTTCTATTTAGATTTCAGCATTACAAAGCAAGAGAATCACTTGGATTCAATCAAACTGTCTTGAACTGTCAGAACTAATGACTCAAGACAGATAGGCGACTCAACTTGACTTGAGCAAACTCTGTGACTCAACTCGACTGGAGCTTGACATGTCAAAGACTTGTCTTTAGCCCCTGTGGCTCGACTCGACTCCCAATTTTTGTAACTCGATTACAACACTGCAATGAACACTTTCACCTTCACACGTTTGTATCCATATAAGATGTTCTATAATTACTGTAAGTGTTTGGTGGCTACTTCTAATCATGTTGTTTATTTATCGCAGAGGTGAGCAAAGAGTACCAGAGAAAATGCATGAGTGGAGGAATTCACCGAACAATTAATTATAGCTAACAACTACAAACACAAATGGCACTTCAACCATATTTATTTATAGCCTACAATCATACATACTAAAAATACAAAAGTAGATTTCAACATAAGAAAATAAATTCCAACCAAGCCTACATAGATGGCTTTACCCCCCCAGCTCAAAAGAGTTGTAAATAGTAAGTTGTGACAAAATGACTACTGGGGTTTAATTATATATTTTAATCTATGACGTCTGATTTTTACCTACATGTCAGATAGTTTTAATGTGAAGTGTTCTAAATAAATGTACATTCTGCATGACAAAATGAACAATTTTAAATGAAGTTTACAAATTATACACAGGTCTGCTCCACCCGGCTGCACATACGAGTACCTGCACTTTATTATTGAGAATCTCACTCCTGATGACAAGCGAATATAAACAGTGTACACTGCTATAGAAACTCTTATATGATTACATATAGAACTTGTCTGATGTGGATTTCTATAGAGAGATGTCTAGAGTTTCAGGAACACTTCAGTGAAGGGATCTTCCTCCAGAGACTCCAGCTCCTCCTCCCTGGACAGGTTACCACTTCACCTGTGAGAGACAGAGAGAGAGAAGCGAGGGTTACAAGCCCATCAGGAGCTCATTTCAATAGCACTCCCCTGAAGGAGCCATTATCCATCACATGGGAAATATTCCATTCCAGCTCTCCTGAGGGATTGGCTCTCTCAGAGCTGCGAGCGGCGCTGTCCCTTTAAGAAGCAGAAAGCAGCTGTGAGCAGCTCTATCTTTAGCTTGCTGTTGAAATAAATACCCAGATTAAACATGAACTGTAAAAACCATGTAGCTACAGTCTAATATGAAAACAATACTTGTAGCCCTAATATTTAAAAGTACCTGGTCTAAATCAGAAGCCACTTGCCCATTTCTCCATGGTGTGATCTTAAAACAATACCCAGGGTAAGCACTGAAGAGAAACTCTGAATCTAGTACATGCCAGCGCTTATTATTGTTACAAATACAATTACTGACTGTGGCATGGTTACACAGTACATTTATAACAGGTCTAATTTACTCTTATATATTGTTTATAAACCAGTTTGTCCTACTCAGAGTGTTTATCATTTCCAGTCTGCAAATCCAGTTTATTTTTTAATGTTACACTGGAACAGCACTAGCACTGTACTATTTAACTGAGCAGAGTTATAATCAAGGTAAAGTAATACTTCCTATCTGCTAAACAACCCTGCTAGTCTCTCCCAGCTGAATAGAGTTTGCTTCAGTGAAATCAGGGATAGACATCAGGGCATATCAATGCTTGTTTTATTAAGTTACAGTGTCACTCCATATCCCTGTGCTGTGTGGGTATAGGACTGATTTATAGAAATGAATCACAAGCTGCATTTTCCTATGCAATGTGTTTGCTGGGTTCCTCAATGTACTGTATGCGTGGCTCTACCTGCTCCTGCAGTGGAAATGTGAGCAGGCTTTTCTGCTGTGAAACGAGGCTTTAGAGTCGGCTGCTTAAAGCTCCTGTTTCCACTCACCTACCCCACAGCCGGCCTTGGTCCTGTATGCGCACACACAGCAATCATCAAAACACACACAGTACCTGGATTGTACTGTTAACAGCTGGACACAGTCGCTGTGTTTGTAGATAAGCATGTGGGTATGATCCATTAAAGCCTGCCAGGTTCTCTACATCAGTGTAGAAATGAACTGTCAGTTCAGTGAATATGAATATGGAGAGATTGGATGCAGCAGGCTCCATGTAGGAATGATCTGTCAGTTCAGTGAATATGAATATGGAGAGATTGGATGCAGCAGGCTGCATGTAGGAATGATCTGTCAGTTCAGTGAATATGGAGAGACTGGATGCTGCAGGCTCCATGTAGGAATGATCTGTCAGTTCAGTGAATATGAATATGGAGAGATTGGATGCATTCAGGCTGCATGTGCAAAATGATCTGTCAGTTCAGTGAATATGGAGAGATTGGATGCAGCAGGCTGCATGTAGGAATGATCTGTCTGTTCAGTGAATATGAATATGGAGAGATTGGATGCAGCAGGCTCCATGTAGGAATGATCTGTCAGTTCAGTGAATATGAATATGGAGAGATTGGATGCAGCAGGCTGCATGTAGGAATGATCTGTCTGTTCAGTGAATATGAATATGGAGAGATTGGATGCTGCAGGCTCCATGTAGGAATGATCTGTCAGTTCAGTGAATATGAATATGGAGAGATTGGATGCAGCAGGCTGCATGTAGGAATGATCTGTCAGTTCAGTGAATATGGAGAGACTGGATGCTGCAGGCTCCATGTAGGAATGATCTGTCAGTTCAGTGAATATGAATAAGGAGAGATTGGATGCTGCAGGCTGCATGTAGGAATGATCTGTCAGTTCAGTGAATATGGAGAGATTGGATGCTGCAGGCTGCATGTAGGAATGATCTGTCAGTTCAGTGAATATGAATATGGAGAGATTGGATGCAGCAGGCTGCATGTAGGAATGATCTGTCTGTTCAGTGAATATGAATATGGAGAGATTGGATGCAGCAGGCTCCATGTAGGAATGATCTGTCAGTTCAGTGAATATGAATATGGAGAGATTGGATGCAGCAGGCTGCATGGGGAATGATCTGTCTGTTCAGTGAATATGAATATGTTTAGATTGGATGCAGCAGGCTGCATGTAGGAATGATCTGTCTGTTCAGTGAATATGAATATGGAGAGATTGGATGCTGCAGGCTCCATGTAGGAATGATCTGTCAGTTCAGTGAATATGAATATGGAGAGATTGGATGCAGCAGGCTGCATGTAGGAATGATCTGTCTGTTCAGTGAATATGAATATGGAGAGATTGGATGCAGCAGGCTCCATGTAGGAATGATCTGTCAGTTCAGTGAATATGGAGAGATTGGATGCTGCAGGCTGCATGTAGGAATGATCTGTCAGTTCAGTGAATATAGAGAGATTGGATGCAGCAGGCTCCATGCATTTGTTTATTTTATTATTTTAATTATTATTATTATTATTATTATTATTATTTATTTCTTAGCAGACGCCCTTATCCAGGGCGACTTACAATTGTTACAAGATATCACATTATACATTATTTCACATTATTTTTACATACAATTACCCATTTAAACAGTTGGGTTTTTACTGGAGCAATCTAGGTAAAGTACCTAGATTGCTCCAGTAAAGTAAAGTACCTTGCTCAGGGGTACAACAGCAGTGTCCTTCACTGGGGATTGAACCCACGACCCTCTGGTCAGGAGTCCAGAGCCCTAACCACTACTCCACACTGCTGCCATTAAAGACAATGTTGACATTTAAAGGACAGACCTGTCAATCAATGTCCTGTTAGCACACAGTGTCTGAGGTGAAACAGCGCTCAGGAATAATGCTGATTTAATGAATAGCTGTGGTAGAAGAGGGCTTTTCTTTATGTTTGGTCAATAAGATGAGCGAGTGCATGGGAGTACACTTTATCTGAACACGTTTCCCATGTGCTCTTATTGAAGTATGCAGGACCTGTTTCAAGTACTCATAGAGGATAATACAGCATGAAACTAATACATGGAGCTTATAGGAGCTGCTGAACGATATCAATTTCTGCTGCTCTGCTTTCAAGTCAAGCCAGGCAAGTGTTCTTTCCATGCCAGTACTAGCAGACTCTTGCTAGCGGTTACCAAGATAATGGTTCAGGATGATCCTGACATTGAAAGAGGGTTAAAGCAGTAAGAATAGAAATCCACACAGCCTCTGCTCTCTCCGGTCTCTGGTCATGGGATACCTGCAGCTGAGAGTGTTTACACTTCCTGTGGTCAAGGAGACAGCTGAGTGACACACACTGGGGCCCCTGTGTGAGCCTCTTAAAGACTGGAGCCCCCTCTTGAGGTCAGCTAGCTCATTACACTTTGTTTTGTGTGCTTTATATAGCAGATAAGTCTCTAAGAGGAGTGTTTTATTTCACTGCCACATTCACAGCAGCACACACTCTGACAAACCAGATGCTGTTTCTCTAAGAAATCCCCTCATTATCCCCCCTGTACCCTGATGATAAAGCAGACATGTACGCTGTCACTCCAACAGGCTAAGAAAGAAAGAAATGCAGCGGCAGGTCTGGGTTAATGGCTATAGAGCACTCACAAAGAATGCATTTGTATATAACTGACAGAGACTTGTAGTCAAGTCCTCAAACCTCGAGTCCGAGTTCGAGTCATCAGGGTCCAAGTCCGAGTCCGAGTCACTATCATTCAAGTTCAAGTCAGAGTGATGAGTTGTTTTTTACTTTGATAGAAGCCTTGATCTGGACTAAGAGCCGGTGTAGTGTTAGAAAGTGGTACATCGTCAAAAAGTGGTACATATACCAAAACTTGACCCGTGTAATGTCAAAGTGGTACGATGTCAGACTTTCGTACAGGTGCAATCAATTGAGATCTGATGGGTGTTTTCCTATTGTCAAAAACAGGTACATTTACCATTAATTATATATTATTTTTTTGCAAACTTAAACCGGAAACAGACAATGAATTTCTCTAGAAAGAAAAAACAATCCACAAAAGTCCGCTGTAAATTTGTACAAGTAAAAAAAATGTACAAGACCCAATGTATTGCATATGATAAATATTCACATACTATTTTCATAATGGTGGGAAAATATTATAAACTACATTAAAAAACAACGTAAAAGATCAATTCAATTTAAAAAGATGTAAAACACTGAAAACAGCATAACGTACCCGATTTGAACGGGCGCTTCCCTGCTTTCTTAGTGGAAGTTGTTTAGGCATGCGTGAGCGCAGTGCGCTGAGTACCACTTAACACATACCTGAAAACAACACTACACCGGGAAGAAATGAAAGGGACTTTCACCTCTGACTGTAGCATCTACAATTCAAGTAGAATCTGCCAATCTGATTTAGACATTGCTGGAAATGCACTGTGTTCTTCAATAGTAAATGCAGTAAATGTGTCCCGGATGATTTGATTCTTATAAGCGGTTGATTCTTACAAGCAGACCGATATGATTACTGTGGTGAAGTGCTGCAGAATCAGCATGCTAGTTTGAGAATGAGAAGAGCTTGGCTCCCTGCAGTGTAACGGGTTGACCACTAGATGTCATGAGTTCCCGCATGTATGCACACTTCTGGAAAATCTATAGTTGTTTCCTTAACGAATCAAGGGTAATGGTCAGTTGGTTAACTGCTTGTTAAAGTTAATGACACCTCGATAAAAGGGCCTAGCCGATAGCTTTGTGATGGGGTGTGACGGGGTACCCCCACCCCAGGGTGTATGTTTGGTGTATTTTGTATTGTTTGGGTTATGTATCACGGAGGAGTTAATGTATGTTATTATTATTATTATTTTATTATTATTATTATTATTATTATTTGTATTATTTTTATTATTATTAATTATTTATTTCTCAGCAGACGCCCTTAGCCAGGGCGACTTACAATTGTATACAAAAAATACATATCAAGAATTACAGTACAATTAAGAGCAAGATACAAAATACAGTGACTTCAGTCCTAATAAGAGCAAATACAATCAGCCTGTAATTATCTCTAACAGAACATTAATGATGACTTCCAGAGGAATAGTTATTATACAATGCGTTATTTATTTCAATAACCACATTCATGCTGCAAGGGGAGTAATAAACTGACTCCTTGTGATTCAGCAGCTGGTTTAAACAATTTCACAACAAATGCTGGATTGTAAATAAATATCAAACTATGAAGAGACTCCAGAAATAAGAACAGGGTTTTTATGCTGGGTTGTTTTTTGGATGATGATATTAATAATCAGTATATAAATCAGGACAAAAACAAACGTACATGAGACGGAAGCAGTACGTTTACATGACAAAGCGTTTTCCAAAAACTAATGTTTTTGGAAAACAATCAGAAAACTGATTTTCTTAAAAAGTCACTTTTCTGTGTTTACATGATTAACGATAGAAAATCTAATTAGAATTCAACTGTATACATGGATTAAAGTTTTCGGAAAACACAGGATATTTTCGCATGCAAAGTACTGTAGTACCCTAAGCACGATTTGAACAGACCGGGCATTTCTGCGATAGAACGGAGACCAATCCAATATAGTGCTTTATCGAAGTGTCAGGTCTTAAATTCAAAGATTACTATCCTATACCTCTATTCAGATTCCCCACAATGTGCAATCAGCCTTTCCAACAGCTCATCCTGTTCTATATTACCAGTTTCTTTTGCAGACATTATTTTAAATTCTCACATCATTTTTAAGCTGGGAAGCATTTGCTGTTTCAGTATGGGCTATTAACAAATACATACAGACTTTAACAAATGTATTACTTTATCCCTGCATGCAAACTGACTACAGCTTATTAGTATTTTCTCTGTTTTCTAAAGCCGCATGCAGGAATGAAGGTCAGAGTTTGCACATGTGCAGTACGCTATCGGAATAAGTTTTTCGAAGTGTGTTTACATGATGTACATTTTGTTAGTTTTCGGAATTTAATCGGAAATTTCTAGGTGCTGTTTTCCAAAAACTGACTTTTGGAATATTCTGATACATTTTCCAAAAACTGTTTACATGACTTTTGATATCGGAATTAGTTTTCGGAAAACTTACTTTTCTGAAAAATATCGGAATTCTTATGCTCATGTAAACGCACTGATTGTCATAGAATAGTCAAAAAACCATACACATTTATAACACCCTGCTAAACCCGAACGGTGAGGTACAGATCAAATCTTTTTTGTAACAAAACTGACACATAATCTGAGGAATATGATGAACCTTCTTAAACACTTCTAGCTCAGGTGGAACACATTCTTCAGCCATTTGAACTCAAAAAGTCCAAAAATAGCTCAAAACATGACTATGTGCCCTTTGACCTCTGATGTCACATGATCATATTACCCCACACTGTGACACATTCAGTAAAAACACAGGTCTTGTTCAATGCAATGATACCACTCTTGTGTTAATCCAATGTGTAAAACTCTAGTTACTGTCATTTGTCTTACCACCACACCTAACTTTTTAAAATATTAATTTCAGGTAAATTACATGAAAAACAGCCTCTATTTTTATCTACCAGTGGTTGAGGTTCATCGCCAAATGTGGTACTCAGATGATAGTCTAAAAGGAGTTAGTGTGTTCAGAGGCGGAGCGAGGCTTGGGAGGTAAAGCAAATTAAACCTTAAATATCATCAATTGGTTATACACCAGCATGATACTTGTTTGGTTTTGTTTTGTGTGTGTTTCGTTTGTTTATTTGTTTTGGCCTCTGTGCCGTTTTATTTGTGCTTTGTAACATGGCGGTATAGAGGAGTAAGGCAGTGGAAGTGCACATGCATTGCGGAAGCAGAACTAAGAGAAAGAAACCAAAACCAAACAGCGAGTAAGAGATCTGTTTGTTTCAGTAGTGATGGGAAAAGTGAAGCCTCCTGAACCACTGAACCCTCGGAATCATTTGGTTCACAGAACGATTCACTGAGCCGAAGCACATGAAGCGCTCCATGCTCTTCAGTGCCATCTCTTGGTAGATCTGCACAACTCAATACATTGAGAGTAAAGACAGCCCCCTGTCTCCAGAGAGAAGGCATTTAGCAAAGTGGACAATTGCACTGATGCTCAGAGAAGGCAATGTGTTATATAGTGACATTTCATACACTTTTCACATACAATATCAAGCCATTTCATTTTTAATTTTCTCGGTTAATTGGGCATCTATAATTTAAACAATCGTTTCAGTGTAAAGGAACATTTCAGTGCCTTTTCTAAAGACAGAGATCGGCCGTTGCTTTTTTTGAAATTGTCTGGAATATTTATTTTACAGATGAGCCACACATGCGATTAACCAATAAAACCTTCTTAAATAATCAAACTAGAAATATAACAGTGTTGTTCAATCAGAAACAAGCTCTGGTTGCTTGAAACAGAAGACAGTGTAATTTGATGAGGCTTCAGCACCGTAGAGTGTAAGACGGTGTGATAAGCAGGATATTTTGATTCATGCTTACAAGCAGATTCTTCGGGGGCACATGTAGTATAGCGCTAGCTATAAATTAGAGAGGTGGGAAATAGTTCAAATCCCTGCTGTTTCCATCTTTAAAGAAATGGTGTACTCTGTATCCTTTATACACTTAATAGAGCAGAGGATTTTGTTCATAAAGAGCTCTGTTTGTACATACTTCATGCTTTTTTGTTTGTTGTTCATTTGAAAAAATAGGTAAATGTTTATGAAATATAAAACAAAAAGCAGCATCTTAATTTAAAAAAAAAAAAAGGTTCCTTTCAGCTTGATTGAAACACCACACTGTGAGCGCTGTTGACAGAGTTTATAAAATGGCTTGGATAAATTAGGTGCTGTGATTGGCTGAACAAGATCACATGACCGTGCAGTAATAACTGTCTTACCACACGGCTATGACATCACAGACCAACTTACCTGATTTATTAATATTACTACATCTTAATAGTAACAATTATCTAAACAGTGTTTCTGTAGGTAAAAATGTCAACATACGACTGAAACAGCATTTAAATCACTCAACAATCTCTGTCACTAAGAATTACAGAAAAACTGGCAAATATACTGTGGTATTTATTTAGTCAAAGAACAGAACAAAGAAAACAAAGAGGCAAGCAGTAGCTGTAATGCTATTCAAAAGCCATCCGAGAAATCACCATGCAAGTCTCACTCAGCATGTAAAATATACAGTGCTGTGGAAAAAAAAGTATTTGCCCCGTCAGATTTTCTGCATTTTTGCATATTTTTTACACTGAATGTTATCAGATCTTCAACCAAAACCCAATATTAGATAAAAGGGATCCTGAGTGAACAAATAACACAAAACTTTGATACATATTTCATTTATTTATTATAGAAAGTTATGCAACATCCAATGCCCCCGTGTGAAAAAGTAATACGCCCCCCTGTGGCAATGTGCCCCGCCCATGTGTTTCTTTATGTATGTTGCGTGTTCTGTGTTAATGTTGGTGTATAGAGATGGCTGCACGGGATATAAATGGGTGTGTGCAGCACGAGTTATTTAAGATGTAGAATTGTATTTAGGCACGAGGATGGCACTATCACTTCACGTGCATTTAAAGTATTTAATATGTGAGCACGAGGTTGCACGTAATTAATTCACGTGCTGGGATTCAAGTGAATAATTAATTAGTAATTGAATCCCAGCACAACAGTATATATAGATGCACCTTTTACTCACTCGGGGTTGTGTGTTCGGTGAGTGGAGAACAGGAGAGAGAAGGAGATAAAAAGATAACAATTGCTATTGCGTGCTGGTAGGACCAGCCGCGATACTTGTTTGTTTATTTAAACTCACCGTGTTTGTGTGTCTGTCCGTTCACCGCTTGTTAATGTTAGTCCGTTTTGTTTGTCTATTTATTTTGGCGTAAATGCCTTGTCCTGTCTTTGTTTTGTTCAAACCTTTTTATTATAAAAAACGCGCATACAAGCGCCTTCATCATTCATCTCATCTGTCCTGTCTGTCTTATTTATCTTCTGGTTCTGGCGTCACCACTCAGCTAGCCATGTGACACCCCTTAGACTCAATAACTGGTTACACCACCTTTAGCAGCAATAACTGCAACCAAACGCTTCCTGTAGTTATTGATTAGTCTCTCACAGCACTGTGGAGGAATTTTGGCCCACTCCTCCATGCAGAACTGCTTCAACTCAGTGACATTTGTGGGTTTTCAAGCATGAACTGCTCGTTTCAGGTCCTGCCACAACATCTCAATGGGGTTTAGGTCTGGACTTTGACTAGGCCATTCAAAACTTTAAATTTCTTGTTCTTCAACCATTCTGATGTAGACTTGCTTGTGTGTTTCAGATCATTGTCTTGCTGCATTACCCAGCTGCGCTTCAGCTTCAGCTCAAAGACGGATGGCCTGACATTCTCCTGTAGAATTCTCTGATACAGAGCAGAATTCATGGTTCCTTCAATGATGGCAAGGCGTCCAGGTCCTGATGCAGCAAAGTATCCCCAAACCATGACACTACCACCACCATGCTTGACCGTTGGTATGAGGTTCTTGCTGTGAAATGCAGGGTTTGGTTTTCGCTAGACATAACTGGGCCCATGTCCGCCAAAAAGTTCCACTTTTGACTCATCTGTCCATAGAACATTGTTCCAGAACTCTTGAGCATCATCCAGGTGCTTTTTGGCAAACATGAGAAGCATTCATGTTGTTCTTAGTGAGCAATGGTTTCCGCCCTGCTACTCTGCCATGAATCCCATTTTTGCCCAGTGTCTTTCTGATGGTGGAGTCATGAACACTGACCTTAGCTGAGGCGAGAGAGGCCTGCAGATCCCTGGATGTTGTTCTAGGGCTCTTTGTGACTTCCTGGACGATTTTATGTCTTGCTCTTGGAGAGATTTTGGCAGGACGGCCACTCCTGGGAAGATTCACTACTGTCCCAAACTTTCTCCATCTGGACAATATGGCTCTGACTGTGGTTTGGTGGAGCCCCAGAGCCTTAGAAATGGCTTTGTAACATTTTCCAGACTGATAGGCATCAACAACTTTTTTCCCGGAGGTCTTCAGGAATTAATTTTGTTCGTGGCATGATGTGCCTCTAGAACCTGTGTGCTGACAACTTCACTCTGATGGTAAGGGCCAAAGTTAGTCTGATTTATATTGGGCAGGGCTGGCCCAAATCAGGCCTGGTTGTTACCAAAGTACTCAAACAGCTGACCCCTATTATCCCTTTAATTGGGTTGAGTTAACTAGGGGTCAATAACTTTTCACACCTGAAGATTGCATATTTGATTACCTTGCACACCAAACAAATGAAAGAAGCACCAAACTTTGGTGTCATTTTTTGCTCTCAGACTCCCTCTATATATTACTACAACCCACAAAAAATCTGACCAAATACAATGTGAAAATGTGCAAAATGCAGAAAATCAGACAGGGGCAAATACTTTTCACAGCACTGTATATGCAGCTGGACCGGCATCTACTAATTAAACTAAATATCGCCTTATAAAATTGAGTAGCGAGTTTGCAATGTTTAAACTAGACACACAATCACCACTACCCTCCGGAGGGGGAAACATATTTTTGTTTTGTTTTAAACTCAGTGATTCTGACTACATACTGTGTACATTTAACAAATGAGAAGCATAAAATACACATTCGCATCTTAAAAAGATGCACTTAGTGTTGGTTTCATGTAATAAATACAGGTTCCCTAATAAGTGTGTCTGTGTTTTGTTTTGGTATGTAAAAATTGCAATCAACCTACTGTAAATAACACCTTGTTATTTCTTTTGCAGAAACAATCTGGATTGTTGGGCAGTTTTGTACACTGGGGTGGGGGGGAATGATATGTCAGACAAACGCCCGGGCGGACCTGCAGCTGTTAAACTCCTCTGTCTGCGGACCTGCTTCTGCTAAACTCCCTCTGTCTGCGGACCCTGCAGCTTTTATTGTATATTCTGTCTGCGGACCTGTAGCTGCTAAACTCCTTGTGTTAATAAACCTGCAGCTGTTAAACTCCTCTGTCTGCGGACCTGCAGCTGCCAGTGGTACTCTGTCTGCCATTCTCTGCAGCTGCCAAACCTCCCTCTCAAACTGCCGGACCTGCAGCTGCCAGACTCCTCTGTCTGCGGACCTGCAAATGCCAGAAAATCCTCTGTCTGCCGGACCTGCATACTGCCAGACTCCCTCTGTCTGCTGGACCTGCAGCTGCCAGACTCCTCTGTCTGCAGGACCTGCAGCTGCCAGACTCCCAATGTTTGCGGACCTGCAAAATGCCAATACTCCTCTGTCTGCAAAACGACCTGCAGCTGCCAAACTCCTCTGTCTGCAATTAACCTGCAGCTGTTAGACTCCTCTGTCTTCCGGACCTGCAGCTGCCAAACTCCTCAAGTTAAGCGGGACCTGCAGCTGCCAGACTCTTCTGTCTGCCGGACCTGCAGCTGCCAGACTCCTCTGTCTAAACGGACCTAGCTGCCAAACTCCTCTGTCTGCGGACCTGCAGCTGCCAACTCCATAGCTGTCTGCGGACCTGCAGCTGCCAAACTCAGTCTGTCTGCCCACCTGCAGCTGCCAGACTCCTGTTGTCTGCCGGACCTGCAGCTGCCAAACTCCTCTGTCTGCCGGACCTGCAGCTTTGAAACTCCTCTGTCTGCGGACCTGCAGCTTCCAGACTCTCTGTCTGCCGGACCTGCAGCTTCCAGAATTCCTTTGTCCGCTGGTTCGGACGGAAAGGGACTTACAGTGCCATTTTTTCTGTTTTGTTTGTTTATGATTTCTTTTTTAATTTCCCCTTTTCAAAAATCTGATATCCTGGTGATTCACTCTGGAGGCAATGATTTGAGTAAATTGGAAAATCATGAATTAGTTAGAAAATGAAAAATATTTAAAAAATTTGCTATTTCCAAATACAAAAAATAATTATCTCGTTAATCACCCAGAAGCGCCGTCTTTGGAAAGATGTAAAGGCATCTCCAAAATAAACAAAGCCCGTGATCTGGGTGAACAATGTAATTTTGGATTTTGTAATTAAATATGATCAGGTTGAGCTTTTTTTTAGGGGGATGGTGTCCATATGAATGACACTGGTAATGATATATTCTAAAAAACCTCCTGCATGGAATTAAACCACACCTTCTAACAAATATATCCTTCCTTCCATACCCACCCTTCCACACCTTTGTTTTTATTGTATATTTTGAATTGTGTACATGTATTGTGTGTATTGTTTTGTTTTAATAAAGTGTATTTGTTAGTGAGAAATGTATATAGACATAAGTATTACTGTGTGGCAGTGGTACTCAATTCCATTCTCTGGCCCCTGCCAGATAAAGGTAATGTCCAAACCATGGGGGCCACAGGCAGCTCAAGATGTTTGACAGGTGGGGGGGTGTTTAAATGGTCATGAAATTCTGACTATCCAATCAGACTTTACATACAGTAACAAAACGTTGCAACACTGCACTTGCACCAATCAACTTTGGTGTCTCCCAGAAATAACTAACTTAATATGATACAATGTTTGATCACCATTAATAATAAAAAATATTAAGCAAATATAATTTCCTGATCAGTATTCAAAACGACATCTTGCAAAACAAATTATACAATCTCACTGTAATACAATTAAAACAGCATGTTATTGATTTTAATTTTCTTAAAGCTGGAAAATATTCTAACAATTACTGTGCAGCAAGCAATCAATTTAACTAACTAAGCACTTCTGTTGTTTAAAGCATCTTACTAATCCGCCTGATTTAAAGTGTAGCACAGTGTCTAAATATGCATGTTCTTCAGATGCAATGTGTTTCAATGTAAATTAAAACAGTTTCTAAATTAAATACATGGCATGACAGTAAACAGAGGGGGAAATAAACTTCAGTGCATATCCACTGTGCCATCTTTGAGAGGCCTCACGGCTGCTGGTGCATTTCTTACTGTTGCCAAACAGGTTTTTTAAGCCCAAATAAAAGATCTTTGACAGGCTCTGTTTCTTCGGCCAATTTCCACTTCATGATGACTGAACACTTGTGGTGGCCTTCATTGCTAATTTCCTTCCAATTTATGTTTGAGTTTATCATATGAAAAATAAAGGAAATATAGGACATATGCACTGTATGCACAAGTTTTTTCATGTATTTCTATAATAAAACCAAAGTGTTTCTCATTTTAAACATACATCAGCCCCGCTCAACTTCCCAAGACTTACAATAAACTGGAGTCAAACATCTGGTGCTTTGGAAGATTAAAAAAAAAAGTTATTGCTCTGACAACAGGTCAAACGTTAATCAATCATGTTACTTATTACAATACATAAGCTAAAGTACATTGCTAACGTATTTAAGTTAAATTAATACAAAAGCGACTTTCACTTTCCTGTTCCAATCAAATGCTACACAATTCCCAGCTAAATCTTACAACATTAAAGCAATTTCCAATACTATTTATCCTAAAATATGTAAAACTGTACTATTCCAGAATAGGTTGTGAAGGCTTTACTTTGCTCCACTGGATTAACTATAAAGCAGAGGATGTCAAACTTAAAATTATACACTTTTCACGTGTGTTTTCAGGCAGAAACAGTACATAAGTAGATATCGCTTTTTTATTTTTTTTTTTTTTTTTTTATCCCATTGCCATTGTAGTTTCTTCGCAATAAACAAAGTGGCAAATGACACATTTTCATGAATAGCATTACTGGGGTTTGCTCTTTTTTTTTTAAGCTGTGCATGCAAGTGAAAACTGTCAAATTTAACTTAAATCAGCTCTTCAAAAAATATATGTGGTTTTCGTTTATTACTCTCCTCATAACAGAAAATAGGATCACAACAAAACGTTGATCACTATACGTAGCATTTACCTTGCTAGTTTGGCCAGTGTCTGGAAAGTGTGAAGCACTTTCGAGCGATGTGCATTACCTGCAGCTGTCTGTATCCCTCGATTCTGACTCGCTTGCCAAATCTGAAGCATCACTTTGTTGTTGTTGGTTTTTATGTTAATCTCACACATCACTTGCTATTTTAGACAGGCGTTGATTTTTGGCTTCGAATTAATGTGCAGCAATGTTTGTAAGAATATTCAGATAGTTTCACCGCACTAAAAAAAATATTACTACCGTTGTTTTCCTATTTCACAAAGCCTTCTCTCATTGCTCAACAAATGAGGCACTAAAACTACGTAAAGGGGCAGCAGTGTGGAGTAGTGGTTTCTCTGGACTCTTGACCAGAGGGTTGTGGGTTCAATCCCCAGTGGGGACACTGCTGTTGTACCCTTGAGCAAGGTACTTTTAAATTGCTCCAGTAAAAACCCAACTGTATAAATGGGTAATTGTATGTAAAAAAAATAATGTGATATCTGTATAATGTGAAATAATGTATAATGTGATATGTTGTAACAATTGTAAGTCGCCCTGGATAAGGGCGTCTGCTAAGAAATAAATAATAATAAATGGGCGGAGATTTGTGACACATTCCAAAATGATAGCTCATCAGAATTAAAGCTTGGCCAATCAGCTGACTTGTTCCTGTATTAGGCTGCCAAAAAAACGCTTGTTAGGGGAAGCAAATACCCTGTAGATTACGGCGACTTTATAATCTTGCGTATCAGCAATTTCAGTTTTTGTAATGAAGGACAGCCGACGCTTGACGGGCCAAAAGAAAGGCCGCCTATTGAAGAACCATGGTCTATGGTCTATCCACAAACATAGAACTGGAGACCATGACATGCACCATATCAAAAGAAAGGCTCTTGCGGGCCGCCTACTGAAGAACCCTGCTGTATGGTATGCAATGAATGCCGTATGGTATCTTTATATTTGATTCATGAGATCTGGATGGGCACATGTTTTTTTAGATTTCAACAAACAAAAAAATAGGTTATTATTAACAGTTTTTACTTGAACATATCTAAAATTAAAATATATAAAAAATGATTTAAAACGTGTAGAAATGCTTTTTTAAGCACCAAATCCTGCTACCCTTTTCTTCTCGGCGGCCATCTTGGATTTAAGTGTTGCACTCTACTGACACTATCTTTCCGAATTAAAAAAAATAAAAATAATTTTTTAAAAAAAAACTTTTAAAGAAAAAGTTTACTCTAAGCTTGGTTGTGTTTTTAAATTGAAAGTTAGTTTTTCTTTTAATGCAACAGCCTGCCCCTAAAAACGCATCTCTCCCATTTGTCAGGACTGCCCAGGGGGCGTGGCACCTACAGACACGAGTCTGTGCAGTAAATCTGTAGCTTTAATTTATTAATATATTAATGTAATTTAAACTTGTGTAAATTGTTACACAATTGCAACTTTGTAATTTATATAAAGTTGATATATTTAAAGCATAATATATCATTTGGTATCATGCTATTTGTTGCCGTGGAGTAGTTTAAAACAACAATGGTTAAATAAATGAAATAAGTATTTAATTAATATGCAAATGACCATTTGCTGAAGTTTTGTTACATGTTAAAACTACCAAGCCTAAAAATATTCAACATACACAGGAGATATGAGCTCAAACGGCAGTCTAATGACAGACACACACACACAAGCATATGTCAGATCTATGTCATATCCCCATTATCTATAGTTTTTAATCGTTTACCTATTATACCAACTACTGTACTAGCGTATTTTAAATGACCTATTTCATGTTCAGCATTGCTGGAGCCGCAGCACTGTTTTCCCCACGTGCTACAACAACGAAAGGCAGTTTGTCTAAGCTTAATTTCACGCATTTTATTTCTATTTTTCAATTAATTTCCTTACGTTCTAGACCATTTTTGTTTAAAATTTAAGTTTTTGATTTTTTAAATTAAGGATGAAGTAGTGATTAAAATATCACAAAATGCATATTTCAGGGGTCGATCATTTTGTCTAGCAACGGCAAATACATATATTTCGTGCATAACTCCACTGCTCAAAATCTGTACATCTAATTTCTCATTTACATATTTAGTAGAATAAATAACTAACTCTATTCCTAATTCTGTACAATAAGTACTGCTCTGCTGCTCCCGCATACTACTCGCTGTCAGCATGCTGGTGTCTGACTCGAATCTCTCTCTGCGGCGCATCACCGCTGCATCACAGCCAACTGTTCCAAAATTACAAGCTTGTCATCAAGTGCGTACAATGTTAACGCCCTAATATCTAAAATATCGACCATGATTGGCTCTTGATTTAAATGACGTTTTATTATAGACACATTCAACAACCAATAGTTTAAGTCTTCGCTCGGCCCCGATTGATTTAGGTTTTGAAATCATCGCGCAAAGGAAATAAAACGAAAAAAAAAACGCCCTTCTGTGTGACGTACGTTTTAGGGCCTACACTGGCAGAAAGCTTAGGCTGTCTACTTTTAATTTATTACACAAACATGAATCAAAATCGACAAGAACTCATCAACCGTGAGTTTGAAAAAGTGTAAAAAAAAAAAAAACACTAGGAACATTTATATTTTGCACTGTCAGAAAAACAGGTTTGGCCGTGATGCGTTGCTTTGAGATCATAACGAGAAAGTACTACAAGCAAAATAAATTACATTGTACATGTTATGTCTTCTTCAGTTACTATACTATACTGAAATGTGTTTTTAGATTTTAATTGAATATTTTATTCATTTTTCTACCAGTTTGAATATGCTTCAGACAGTTTTTTTTTTTTTTTAAATGGCAGTTTTTAAAGGGAAATAAAACAAAAACTGTCAAGTTTGAGTATTATGAATGTTATTTATGTTTACCGGAGTATGTATACTTCTACAAAATACAGAAAGATGGTGCTTCACTGTTTTGTATTTAATTATACAATGAGTTGAAAACTGCCAAGTTCATGGGTATCACAGAGCGCTCTGAGAAGAGTTCGCCATAGAGGAAAAATCGCCAGGTGCCTGTTTTACCCATCCTACCATGACATGTACCATATCAAAAGAAAGGCTCTTGCGGGCTGCCTACTGAAAAACCCTGCTGTATGGTATGCAATGAATGCTGTATGATATCTTTATATTTGATTCATGATATCTTTATATTTGATTCATGAGATCTGGTGTGAAATATAATAATTAAAACAAATCCGATAACATTAAGAGCAAGTTCTCACATGGAGCTTCACATAATAATCTACAAGTAAAAAGTATAACCTGTGACGTGACGTTTTATCTTTCCTGAAATACAACGACTGGTGAGTGGGGACCAGAGATTTGCACAGGAGCTCTCTGAATTATTAGTGCAGTATTTGGTGCTGTGCGAGTACATCCACCACGTCAAACCAGGATTACAGATGTTCATATAAATCATTTAACTGCACTTTAGGACAGTATGCACAGGAAGCCAATCGTTTTGTGAGTTTCTCAAATTATATATACACCTAAAATATCATCCTCCACTAAAAACGTGTACGTTTTCTATATTAAAACAGGTTTAGATATCCCACGTAGACTTGATTAAAACGTCTTCTCTACATGAAGAAAAGTGTTTGCACCCAATTTCCCACTCAATTTATTTAAAAGGTTCAAAGTCACCCAGCAATTTACCGTGAAAATAATATAACTTTGTTAAAGTGAGCCTCCATGAACACTTATTGAACACTGATCTGCTTACGCCACAGTATATGACATGTCCACCAACGACATTTCTGAAAGGAAATACACATTTGGCAAGTAGTGATTTTAACTATGCAGAGACATAAATTATACAGACAAAATTTATATTTTAAAATATTCATGTTAAAAAAAAAAATACAGCGAACAATTTCCTGAAGATAAAATGTATTTATAATACAAATTAAACGTAAATATACATTACGATAAACGTCACCTTTTTAAACAAAAAAATACTCAATACACTTCGATAAATAACATATTTCAACAAAAATTACTGTCTGCAATGCAATACCTGTTTTCGTTTCTCAGAAAAATAAAAACGGCGTCCTGTAATTTTGAATGAATCTCCACAGACAACCTTGAAGGTCTAAGATTCGCGCATGCGGAGAAAGACTCAAAAAGGCAAACACTAACTTATTTCCTGACACCGGTTTTAAACTGTAAATCAAGACTCCAGCCTGATCATTTCCACTGTCCTCGGCCACGTCTCATGAGGGTCGTCTCGTGAGCGTGCCTAGTTTAACTGCCATGCAGTGTTACGTGTAACACTCGGAGAGCTCAGCAAAATCTAATTACGTATTTTTCAAGAATGCAGTTTTAGAAATGTATTTCTACAGTGCTTAAACTTAGAACACGGTTTAAACTAGTAAAGAGAAAGGCTCGTTAAAAGCCAAATAATGACTTACTTGTTTAACATGCTGACATTTGTGTGGGGGTCTGTTTACGCTACAACCTAACTTGCTCCCAATTTCTTATTCTTACTATGATTGGCTGCAAAGACAACAGGACTAACCAGTGATTGGATAATGTTTTGTAGGGTGGGTTTTTATTGTGCACAGGTTCCTAGTAACTGTAATATTACTTGTGTAATAGAAAATAAAAAAATAACTCATTATTAATATCTCCGAGTCCCAGAACCCAAATGTTTCAAGTCCGAGGTCACCACAAGGTCGAGTCCCAGTCGAGTCCCAGTCACAAAGGTCGAGTCCCAGTCGAGTCCGAGTCACACAAGGCTCCGAGTCCCAGTCGAGTCCCGAGTCACACAAGGTCGAGTCCCAGTCGAGTCCCAGCGAGTCACACAAGGTCGAACCGAGTCGAGTCCCAGTCGAGTCCGAGTCACACAGGTCGAGTCCCAGTCGAGTCCGAGTCACACAAGGTCGAAGTCCCAGTCGAGTCCGAAATCACCCAGGTCGAGTCCCAGTCGAAGTCCGAAGTCACACAAGGTCGAATCCCAGTCGAGTCGGAGTCACACAAGGTCGAGTCCAGTCGAAGTCCGAAGCCACACAGGGTCGAGTCCCAGTCGAGTCCGATTCCACACAAGGTCGAGTCCCAGTCGAGTCCGAGTCACACAAGGTCGAAGTCCCAGTCGAGTCCGAGTCCACACAGGGTCGAGTCCCAGTCGAGTCCCGATTCACACAAGGTCGAGTCCCAGTCGAGTCCGAGAGTCACACAAGGTCGAATCCCAGTCGAGTCCGGAGTCACAAGGTCGAGTCCCAGTCGAGTCCGAGTCACACAAGGTCGAGTCCCAGTCGACTCAGAGTCTTTTGCAGCTGTGACTCGAGTCCGGAGTCCGTGTCCACGAGAAATGTGACTTGAGTCCAACCGAGTCCCATGTTCTGCTGACAGGTCGAGTCCCATTGAAACAACCTCAACTCTTTGAAATGGAAACATGATCCTTCCAAAATGAATTTCAGCTGAGCTGATAAACAGTGTTGAGTTGCAGTACAGTCCTGTACAGTAGTTATCACTGTGTGTCGGTCTAACCTTTTTAAATACACATCAACATGAGAGATACCTGTGTGGAGATCAGAGCAACACCTAATGATGTCATACCTTCACATTCACGTCACACCCCGATCTCTTCAGCTCCTCCTGCAGGGACTTCAGTTTCCTCTTCCCCTCCACACTGAACTGACTATACCACAGCCTGAGAGACACAAAGACACACAGAGGGTTACAAACACACCGCTCAGTCACAGCCTGAGAGACACAGAGACACACAGAGGGTTACAAACACACCGCTCAGTCACAGCCTGAGAGACACAGAGACACACAGAGGGTTACAAACACACCGCTCAGTCACAGCCTGAGAGACACAGAGACACACAGAGGGTTACAAACACACCGCTCAGTCACAAAAATAAAGTAAAAGATTTAAACAAAACACTGTGCTCACAGAGCAAAATAAATACTTAAACCAAACACAAATCACGAACACAAAAATCGAACAGCCAATACAGGTCAGGCTGGGCAAATGCCTTCACTGATCCTATACGTTTTGTTTTGTTTATTTTCACTTCGCTCTAGTTCCGCCTCTGAACATCCAACCCCCCACTGAGCCACAGAGTGGGTCTTTTTGAGATTCGTTGAGCCTGAGCTGGAGCCTTAGAGGTTACAACACTATTCAAGCCTAACTTACCTTTATTAAGGCCTCCAGCCACATTCCCATTCCCACAGAGAGTTCTAGGGAAGGGGTTTAACCCCATCCCCACGACTACACATTACAAGACCGGTCTCAACACACCACTCAGTCACAGGGTCTCAAACAGTAAATATAAAAGACAGAGACGGTGCTCGAGAGACACAGCCCGCAGTCAAAAACACAATAATGATTAGGATGGGGGTTACGCCTGAGAGACACAGACACACACACAGGGTTACAAACACACGATCAGTCACAGCCTGAGAGACAAGAAATAATAATAATAATAATAATAATAATACTACAAAACATATATATACAAATAATAATACAGAGACACACAGGGGTGTACTCCATCACAGGTGTATATGGAGATTTTTTCAGATGGGTAATAATTAGGGCTGTCAATTAATCGCAGTTAACTTCTGTGATAAAGCGTTCATTTTTGGGTAGATTCATTCGCACTCCTGTCTTGTCCCTCTTAGCAATGCTGTAAAGCCATAAATATTTGTGAGCCTTTTATTATGCATGTTTCATGGATGAACAAAAAATAATAATAATAAATACACGAATAATATCAAATTCCACTAACAATACAAACTTCATATTGCAAGTGTATTGATATATTGCAACAACAGGCAACAACATTTCTGAAGCAAAATGTTTTATCTTGTGATTAAATATTTGCCAAATATTTAGGTCACACATATTTAAACAATACTTTACAGTGTTCTTCATTTCTTTGGCAGAGGTTTGTTGCTTTTAGTTACAGCATTAGGATGCAGAGCTCAATGAAAATTGCTCAAAGTACCCCGTGGTAACGCTCTCTCCCCCTCGTCCCACGACACTACCGCACTGCCCACAGTTCAGCAGCCACGTCACAGTGCGGAAGGTCTTCCAGTTAAAGCTACAGTAGCATTAGCTGCACCGTACAAAACAGAGTCCCAACGAATCAGTTCTGCTGTATTAATTCTACAATAATACCATTAATAGAATAATCTGAACAGTGCAAATACTGTAACCTGACCAAAACAACAGAAATACATTCCATCATTACAATAGGATCAGTAATAAAACAAACTTAAATGAGATGGATGACGTAATTGTATCAATTAAAACCAAGATTAACTGAGATTCATTTTTTAAATCTCAAAATGAATCTCGATACATTTTGTAATCGCTTGACAGCCTAGTAATAATTTATAAAAATGCTTCTGTAAGTAAAATGAACACCCCAAACATGCAATGTGCTTGAAAGCGCCCTATTAAGAACCGTGATGTTTCACGTCACAATCACATTTAGAACCACTACTATGCAGTTATTAGACATACACATTAATTAACAGAAATAATAACCTACCTTACCTGGTGTTTAGATCACCAGGTCCATCCTCCTGTTTCTCATTGTGAACTTGTCGAGTACTTACAGGTCTTGGGTTTACAACATGATTAGCCAGGACTAAAAAATAACTCATTTCGTTGTACCTTCTTTTTCTACAATAACCATTTCATCCTTTGAGTGATATGCATTTCCATGCATGCCTTCAAATGCAGAGTAAAAGCTTTCATTTCTAAGAGTTGCCAATTATGTTTTGTATTTTCAATAATATCTATATTAATCTTGGACTTGGACGTCTCATCGCACGTTAATTTGAACAGTACGTGCACACGCCTTCTCCAATCAAAGGTGTAAAATGACTCCGCCAATTTCAACTAGATATGGGTTTGACTGACTTATTTTATTTTATTATTTCAAAGTATGCTGCTGATGCGGTATGAAACAAACAGCTCACGGGTCACAGGCTAGCTTACATTGGTTGGGACGGGTGTTTACAGTGTCGCTGACATTTGTTTTTCTTCCACGTTGTTGAATAATGCATTTTGGGGGGGTGTTCAAACCTCTAAAACCATCAGTGCAGAGCTCCCTGTGTGCTCTCTCCCTCCCTCCCTGTCTCTCCCTCCTTCCCTGTCTCTCTCTCCCTCCCTCCCTCTCTCTCCCTCCCTCCCTGTCTCACCCTCCCTCCCACAGCTACAATATATTTATATACAGGCGTATGATTGGCTTTGATTTGCGCCACAATAAACCAATGTTATTCATTTTTGAGTGATGGGCTATATTTCTCTCTTAGGTCCCTGTTGCTGCATGTAACAGTAACACAGCTTCAGTGTCTCTCAGTGCAGAGCTCTCAGTCTCACACAGCAACACAGATACTCACCCGATCGCCTTCAGACTGCTGCAGGTTTGTATGAGGCAGGTGAAGCTGGGAACAGAGCTGTCTGTGAAGGAGTTCCAATACAGGTCTAGTTCAGTCAGGGAGCGGTTTGTACTGAGAGCGGAGCAGAGATCCTCAGCACAGCTGTCTGTGAGACCAGCATATCCCAGCCTAGAAAGATGAAGACACATACTGAGAACCAGAACTGATCAACATGTTATACAAATTCACTGAGAACCATGCAGCCTTTCTAAAACAACTGAACATTTCATCAACAAAGAAACTCACTGATCATTCCTTACAGATTCATTGTCTGTGACTGTGTGTGTGAGAGAGAGAGTGAGACAGAGAGAGGGGAGAGGTGGTGAAAGAGAGGGTAAGAGAGGAGTGATAGAGAAAGAAAGAAATAATGGAGAATGGAGGGAGACAGAGGGTGGAGAGAACAAGAGGGTGGACGGGAGAGAGAGAAGGAAAGAGACAGTGAAGTGAGATAGAGAGAGAGAATTTTAGAGTGAGCAGTCACATAAAATATGAGCTCCTGAAAATTTAAAAATTTATATGTTTCTTAGTGAAATAAAATGCCAATTTAATAACATAAACATATGTAAAGTAGTACTTAAAGTAGTATTTAACGTAATATGAAAAAATAAGGGAAAACATTTGGTTAAATATTATAAAAACACCAAAAGATCCCAAGAGCAAAAGAAACAACACAGAGAGGAAAGAGAAGGAAGGAAAGAAGAGAGAATTAAAGGAAGAGAAGACAAATTAAAAGAAAAGGAAAGAAAGGGAAAAAGAAAAGAAAGAAAGAAAAGAAGGAAGAAGGAAATAAGAGGAAAATAAAGAAAGGAAGAAAATCACAGAGCAAAGGAAGGAAGGAAAGAAGAGAGAATTAAAGGAAGAAGAAAAATTTAAGAAAGAAAAAGGAAAGAAAGGGAAAAGAAAAGAAAGAAAGAAAAGATAAAGTAAATAAAAGAAAATAAAGAAAGGAAGAAAATTACAGAGGTAGAGGTGTTTTACACTACCTTCATTTTATTTTATAATTTTATAGTAATACAAAAAATATTACAAAATGAAAAGTTCACCAGTAGTTTGCTTTAAAAAAAAAAAAAAAGTTCAGTTTACTTTCAAAAAAGCAGCCATTGGCTGTGACAGTTGAAATGCAACAAAGTGTAGCAGATTCTCCGGTTGCCATGGAGACGCGTCAGCGTGCAGAAACAGGGAGTTCCAGTACCCGCTGAACTGCGCAGCGCACAGGCCAGGAAGCATCATAAACTGAGCGTGCTGAGAGAGAACCCAGGTGTCTGTACACAGACTACTCTGGGACAGGAGACAACAAGATGAGAAGCAACCTCATCTTCTCACTCTCAACACCTCAATGCCTGGCACACTGCTGTGTGTAAGGCGTACAACACGGTCACAAAAGAGGGATCTGCCAAGGTAGACAGATCCTCTTAAGAAGACTCTGACCCGGACAGCACAGTCTTGAGTATTAATGTCTACCACAAGCGGAACTGTGTTGATCCAGGGCAGTGAGGCTAGCCTGACCTCCTTTGAAAAAACATATAAACAACTAAAAGAGGCAGCAGAGATTGAAAAAAACACACTACAGTCAACGACCCGAGAACACCGACCCTGAAGACCCTGAAGATCCTACCTCAGACAGCACAACACCCGACACCAACCTGCCCACCCCCGACTAGCGACACCCAGCACATGCGGGTGCCTGGCCCTGCTGGAGCTGGAGTTTGTGGAGTTCAGAGAACTTACACTGGCCAGGCTCACGAAACCAGCATCGCAGCAGCTCAGAGATGAGGTGAGCCAGCTCAAGAGAGAGAACAGGGTGGCCATCACCCAGCTGACCAGCGAGATGAAGGACCTGCAGCAGGAGAGCAGCGAACCTAAGGACCCAGCTGACCAGCGTCAAGGAGGAGATGCAGCGCGGAAAACCACCAACAAGGGCTGCAGGGATTGAGGACAGCTCCTGATACACAGCCCCCCCCCTGCTCCCGTGCTACCACCCCGATACACTCCACCCCGCTCCCCCATTCCCTCCCCGCTGCCCCGCACTCCCACCCAGGTCCCATCCCACCCCGCTCCCCGGGTCCCCCTCCACCCGCTCCCATCCCACCCCTTCCCCGCTCCCCTCCACCCCGCTCCCCCCCCGCTCCCCATCCCACCCTTGCCCACCCACCCACAGCATGCTGGCCAAAAAGAAGGCAGAATGCAAGTGGCCCTCCTCATTGACAGCAGCGAAATACCTGGACGAGGAGACTGTTTCCCAGCCGGCGTGTCAACAATATCCGCTGCACAAACACAGGAGGCGAGCCCTGCAGCTGCTGAACCGGGACACACTGGGGCCCGAGCTGCATAAGTCATCCACACCGGCACCAACGACCTGGGCTCCCTGCGCCCCACGACACCGCCAAGGCCGTGAGGAGGGTGGCTGAGAGAGCCACGCAGGGTTCCCCGACTCCAGAGTGGTCATCTCCATGCTGCTGCCCGAGCGACACCCACCCACACACCATCAACGCTGTGAACGCAAGATCACCAGAGGCTGCCTGCGCTGCCTAACGTGCACCTGGCACACCACCTCACAGTGGGCCCCTGGCACCTCTACGACAAGGTGCACCTCAACCAGGAGGGTCAAAGTCTTTGCCAAGACCCTGAAGGATGCAGCCATGGGCGTAGCCCAGCCAGCCCCCCGCAGCAGTGCCAGCAGAGGCCAGCGTGCATGCAGCCCCCACTGCAGCGCACATCCCGTCCCGCCCAGCACCGTGCAGCTGCCCGCCATCCGGCCCCCACTGTCCCACTACGCCAGGCTCAGCGACCACCAGCAGCAACTCAGCTATGCTGCAACTCTGTCCCAGCCACCCCCAGCCCCCACCGAACTGGGAGAGATCAAACAGGTCCTCAGCATTCTCTGCTCCAGGCTGCTGAACTGAGACCTGCAACACTCGAGGTAGGGAAAAAAAAAAAAAAAAAATTCTACATGTAAATAACTACAAATAAATAAATAAATTAAAAAAATAAATAAATAAATAGTACTACTAAAATAATTACTATATTTGTACTTTACTGTTTAAAGGAAACTTAAAATGATAAAAGGTTGTGTTATTGTTAGACATTTATTTCATTAAGAATAATATTGGTTGGATTACATGAGTTCATTTACTGTTAGCTGTTGGAACATTCAGGGCCTGTATTCCTCTGCTTTTGGGCTGAAGGCACAGACCCTGAATTTATTAAAAATACAAAAGATGTAGATGTGATAGTTCTGTTGGAGACATGGTGCCGTGCAGGCAACGCTCACACACTGCCCCTCAGGCTACAGGGAGGCGATAGTGCCTCTATTAAACTGATCACAGTCCCGGTGGCAGGGACTCAGGGGATTATAGTGTGGTACAGAGAGGAGCTGGCCAGCTACATCAGCCCAGTCAAACAGGGCCAAACACACACATGGCTCAAAATTAACAAGGGAATAGCCCAATGTCAAAATGACATATACCTGTGTGCAGCGCACCCCCCTGAATCCCCTATTACAACGAAGGTATTTTAACACCCTCCACACAGAGATCGGCCATTTCCAGGCCCAGAGGAATGTGCTGCTCTGTGGGGATTTCAATGCCAGGACAGGCTCAGAGCCTGACTGTATAAACACCAGGAAACAGCCATGTGTTTGGACAGACCCCTCTGTACCTCACCCACCACAATCCAGAGAAACAACCCTGACCGTGCCGTGAACAAAAATGGGAGAAATTAGTGCATCTCTGTCAAGCCCTAGGTCTGTACATCGTTAATGGCAGGATCAGAGGGACTCTTTAAGGGAGGTTCACGTATTGCTCAGCTCTTGGGACTGAGTGTAATCGACTATGCCATCACTGACATGGACCCCTCCTTTCTAAGTGCATTCACTGTCAGGCAACAAACTCCCTGTCGGACCACAATCAAATCACTGTGTTCCTGAAAAGAAGTCAGGCAAGCAACACACAGACACAGCCCAGTAAGCTGTACAATCTGAATCAAACATACAGATGGGCTCCAAACAGCACTGAGGAATATATCAAAGCAATCAGTTCCACTGAAATAACTAACACCATTAACACTTTCCTCAACACTCTGTACCAACCTAATATGACAGGACTAAATCTGTCTGTTAATGATATCAATCAGATATTTGAAAAAGCAGCCATAATGGCAAATATTAAAAAAGACCAAAAAGAAGATCAATCGAAAACAAAACACACACAGTCATGGTTTGATGATGAATGTAAATCAATACGAACAAATCTAAGAAAATTATCTAATCAAAACACCATCAACCACAAGACACAGACTTACATCTGAGGTACTGTGAGACTCTAAAAACACAAACACACCCCTCAAACAGAAAAAACAAAAACACACAAACAAAACCCTCACAGACATTGAAAAATCTGTTGACCAAAAATCAGTTCTGGGAAATGTGGAACAATTTAAACCCAACAAAACAACAAGAATTGACGATACAAAATGGAACAGTTTGGAAAAATTATTTTGAAAACCTTTATAAAGATATTCAACAAAAAAGATCTAACAGATAAACAAAATGAAACTAGAAAAACTGAAATTACTTGAACAATCAATTAAAGATAACCAAAACACAACTGATGTTCCAATCACCCTACAAGAATTAACTAAGAAGTGCAGGCACTGAAAACCAGAAAAGCCTGCGGCCCTGACAGCATCAGCACTGAGATGCTCAAACAGCAGCCCTAAATTACAGGAGGCAATGCTTAAATTGTTCAACATGGTACTAAGTTCTGGTTACTTCCTGACATCTGGAACCAAGGGCTTATATCCCCAATTCACAAGAGTGGAGACAAATTAATTTAACAACTACCGAGTCATCTGTGTGAGCAGTAATCTGGGAAGGTATTCTGCAGTATCATTAACGCCCGGATACTGGCCTTCCTTACCGAACACAATGTCCTGAGTAAGAGTCAAATTGGATTCCTACCAAATCACCGCACAACAGATCATATTTACACCCCCACACCCTAATAAACAAACACGTACACCAAAAAATAAAGGCAAAATTTTAAGCCTGCTTCATTGACTTTAAAAAAAGCATTTGATTCTATTTGGCATGAAGGTTTATATTACAGAATTCTTCAAAGTGGTGTGGGGGTAAAATCTATGATATAATAAAATCAATGTACACAGAAAACAAATGTGCAGTCAAAATTGGCAACAAAAGAACTGATTTCTTCACTCAGGGGCAGGGGGGTGAGGCAGGGCTGCAGTCTGAGTCTAACACTGTTCAATATTTATATTAACGAGTTGGCTCACGATGTTGGAGCAGTCTACAGACCCCGGCCTTACTCTACCCGACACAGAAGTCAAGTTCCTGCTCTATGCAGATGACCTGGTCCTGCTGTCGCCCACAGAGCAGGGGCTGCAGCAGAGCCTGGCACTGCTAGCAGTACTGTCAGACCTGGGCCCTGGCAGTAAACTTTAAAAAGACCAAAATAATGATTTTCAAAAAAAGGCCAGAACTCAGGGAAACAGATATCACTTCACCTAAACAACACTACACTAGAACACACCTCAGACTACACTTACCTGGGCCTGACTATCAGTGCGTCAGGGGAGCTTTAACCTCAGCAGTGAATGCACTAAAGGAAAAAGCCAGAAGAGCTTTCTATGCCATCAAAAGAAGATTCTATAAAATAAATATTCCTATCAAAATATGGCTAAAATTAATTGACAGTGTCTTCCAGCCCATTGCGCTGTATGGTAGTGAGATATGGGGTCCACTCAGTCAACAGGACTACACTAAATGGGACAAACACCCAATCAAAACCCTGCATGCTGAACTCTACAAAACATCCTACAGGTGCAAAGAAAAACACCAAATCATGCATGCAGGGCAGAATTAGGCGTTACCCAACACTCATAAATATAAAGAAAAGAGCACTAAAGTTTTGGATGCACCTAAAGAAAAGTGAATCAGACTCCCTCCAGTATGAGGCCATACAAACCCAAGAGCTCAGCCCTGAAAAAGAGTCCTCTAAGCCAGCTGGCCCTGAAGCTCACTGCACTGAACCCAACTAATAATACTAAAACAAACCAGCTTCAGGTCAGCACTGCTTACCAGCCCCAATCAGAGTCAACCAAATTATAAAACTAACCAAAAACTGCTATCTGAAACATTGGGACACAGAAACAAAATCTCAAAATAAACTGGATTGTTATCGGGCCCTAAAAAGAGATTACACTCTGGCAGAGTATCTCTCTAATGTCAGAGATACAAAGCAGAGACAGATCCTGACCAAGTACAGGCTCAGTGACCACAGCCTGGCCATTGAGAAAGGCCGTCACCGGCAGACCTGGCTTCCTAAAGAAGAAAGGCTCCGTGGTCACTGTAAGACAGGAGAGGTCGGACAGAGATGCACTTCCTTCTTCAATGTAAAAATACTCAGAAAATAGACAAACTTATTTTAAAAATTTTGCAAATTCCCTCCCAAACTTCCCAAACATGACCAACCCTGAAAAGTCCCAATCCTCCCTGGGAGGAGGAAGCACAGCCAACTAGCAGCCCAGTATGTGTCTGCATGTCACAGACTGAGGGACACACAATGAGAGCTCTGCACAGAGACACACACTTATGTATATACAGTATGTATGTTGTTGTGTATGTAGGCATGTATGTATTATGTAAATACTTTTTGTCCCTGATACATGTTTATTGTTAGTAGTGATAGGTTTTTTTTTTTTTACTGTACTTTATAAATCAGTTTGTTTATATATATATATATATATATATATATATATATATATATGTATTCATGATGCATTGTATATATACATGTATGTATTGTATAATTGCTTTGGCAACACCTGCTATTGTAAGTCATGCCAATAAAGCACCATTGAATTGAATTGAATTGAATTGAATTGAATTGAATTGAGAGCAAGAGGTGGAAGGGGAACAGGGACAGTTACAGGGGACAAAGAAAGAGAAAGACAGAAGAGAGGGGAGCCATAGAGAGGAGCAGGGCAGATAAATTAGGGTGAGACACAGAGAGGAGGGGAGACAGAGAGAGAGAGAAAGACAGGGGTGACAGAAAGAGAGGAGGGGAGAGAGGAGAGAGACAGAGGAGGGAGAAGAGAGAGGGGAAGGAGAGAGAAAAGAGGGAGACAGAGAGTGGAGGGGAGACAGATAGATGGGGAGAGGAGGGGAGGACAGAGAGAAGAGTGGGCAGAGAGGAGGGACAGAGAGCAGAGGGGAAGAGTAAAAGAAGGGGAGAGAGGAGAGAGACAGAGGGGAGACAGAGGAGATAGAGGAGGGGAGTCAGAGAGAGGGAGGGGGAGACAGAGAGGAGGGGAGGACATAAGAAAGTTTACAAACGAGAAGAGGTCCATTCGGCCCATCTTGCTCGTTTGGTTGTTAGTAGCTTATTGATCCCAGAATCTCATCAAGCAGCTTCTTGAAGGATCCCAGGGTGTCAGCTTCAACAACATTACTGGGGAGTTGGTTATAGACCTTCACAATTCTCTGTGTAAAAAAGTGCCTCCTATTTTCTGTTCTGAATGCCCCTTTATCTAATCTCCATTTGTGACCCCTGGTCCTTGTTTCTTTTTCAGGTCAAAAAAAGTCCACTGGGCGACATTGTCTATACCTTTTAGAATTTTGAATGTTTGAATCAGATCACCACGTAGTCTTCTTTGTTCAAGACTGAATAGATTCAATTCTTTTAGCCTGTCTGCATACGACATGCCTTTTAAACCCGGGATAATTCTGGTCGCTCTTCTTTGCACTCTTTCTAGAGCAGCAATATCCTTTTTGTAATGAGGTGACCAGAATTGAACACAATATTCTAGATGAGGTCTTACTAATGCATTGTAAAGTTTTAACATTACTTCCCTTGATTTAAATTCAACACTTCTCACAATATATCCGAGCATCTTCGTGGACTATATCCGGACAGAGAGAGGAGGGGCAGAGAGAAGTGGGGGGAGAGAGAGGGAGACAGAGAGAGGGGAGACAGCGAGTGGAGGGATGATACAGATAGTGGAGGACTAGTAGGCCAGGGAGCCCAGCCTGCTCTGAGCTGGGGAGATCTGGCAACTCCTGAACTTGGTTGCACAAGACTAATGAACAGTACAAATTGTATTGTTAAAAATGACAAAATGTGTGTCGATATGTACAGAAGAACAATAATAATAATAATAATATATAGAATAATTGTATGTCACTGTTTTATATTCATTTTTTTCCACATTGTATCTCATTCTAAATGATAAGAAAAAAAGTAATGAATAGATTATAGCTATGAGATCTCTTTCGATCAGCACTTGGAATATTCAGGGCCTGTGTTCATCAGCATTTGGGCTGAAAAGCACTGACCCTGAGTTCATCAATAATATCTCAAAGATGGATGTGGTTATTCTGCAGGAGCCATGGTGCCGTGCAGACGTGCCCACTCACTGTCCCTCAGGCTACCAGGAGATCATAGTGCCCTCCCTGAAACACAGCACAGTCCGGTGCGCCAGAGATTACAGTGTGGTACAGAGGGGAGCTTCATGACTCTATTGAGCCAATAAAAATAGGAGAATCACACATATGGCTGCGAATCAGCAGTGATGTCATATCCTCACAGTCTGGTGGTTTCCTGTGTGCGGACGGTGTTGCTCCTCTGACTCCCCCTATTATAATGAGGACAGTTTTCAAACTCTTCACACAGAGATATGCCACTTCCAGGCCCAGGGGAACGTGCTGCTCTGTGGAGATTTTAACTCCAGGACAGGACGACAGCCTGACTTCACTAACACACAGGGAAACAATCATATATTCAGACAGACCCCTCTATACCACACCCACAATATATCAATCAGAAATAGCCACAACAGTGTGGTGAACAAGAATGGGAGAGAACTACTGCATCTCAGTCAAGGTCTAGGTCTGTACATCATTAACGGCAGGATCAGAGGGGACTCTTTAGGAAGATGTACCTACAGCTCAGCTCTTGGTAACTGTGGTGGACTATTCCATCACTGACCTGGACCCCTCCTTTATTAATGCATTCACTGTCAGATCTCAAACCCCCTGTCAGACCACAGCCAAATCATTCTGTTTATAAAAAGAACTGTGCAGCCTAACAGCACACAGTCACAGCCCTGTAAGCTGTATAACCTCAAACACTCCTACACATGGGCTCCAAACAGCACAGAACTATACAAACCAGCAATTGGCACAAATGAAATAGAAATTCTAATACACACATTTCAAAACACACTGGGCCTCATTCACTAAACAGTGGTAAATTACCAGAATTACCGCGTGGCAGGTGGAAGCCACACCGCATGCAAAAATGAACCAGCGGTAGCTCTACTCACTAAGCTAATTATAGGCACAAATAAAGCAGCTAAATGATTCATTTGCAAGTCCCCACGGAAAGGAGGGGGAGACAGAGAGGAGGTGGACAGAGAAAGGAGGGGGAGAGAGAGGAGGGGGCATTAAAACTTCAAGAACTGTTTTCTGAAGGAGAAATTGGAAAAGACTAAGATAAGAACTTTGTGGAGTAGTGATTAGGGCTCTGGACTCTTGACCGGAGGGTCGTGGGTTCAATCACAGGTGGGGGACACTGCTGCTGTACCCTTGAGCAAGGTACTTTACCTAGATTGCTCCAGTAAAAACCCAACTGTATAAATGGGTAATTGTATGTAAAAAATAATGTGATATCTTGTAAGTCGCCCTGGATAAGGGCGTCGGCTAAGAAATTAATAATAATAATAATAAATCAGCAAAGCACTCGCTCAGTCAATGAAAAGTTCACTATTTACATTTCAAAAGGTGTTTGGCAAGGCGTCTCTTTTTCAACATTAGATGCCGTTTGACTGCTTGTATTTATTACTGCACCTCAACTCAACATTCATTTATCGGACATTTACTGTTTCTTTTGTATATTTTAAAGGTATTTTAAACAAGGCCTACTTAAAAGGTATTCTTCCCAGCGACAGCTTGTGGAAGCGACAGCGTGGGAGAAGTACAGAGCAGTTAGACGCAGTAAGGAGAAATGACATCTTTAATTGCTTTAATTAGAAAACACTGCAGCTTAAAGTGTAACAGCGGCGTGTCTTTTTTCTGATAACAAGCTGAAGCTCTGATAACAAGCAGCTGATTCAAATTCATCGCCGTTCTGAGACACGAGGGAGGGGCGGAGCCAGCAGCACAACAGATACAGACAAAAGGCAGGCAGTCTTCCCAGCGACAGTGTGTGGGCGACAGTCGTGGGAGAAGTTAGAAGCCCGTTTGACAGTTGACAGCTGGAAAAACTAAACTTAAAAAAAAAAATGGCAGACCAGTTAGAAGCAGTTTGAAAGGTTGACAGCTGCGGAAGCTAAACCAAAACTAAACTTCAAAAAAAAAAAAAAAAAAAAGAAAATTAACATGGTCTTCAAGCCAGTAATCTATGACACCTGCATGATGTGGGAAATCTGAGAAAACCCAGCAGAGCTAAACCAAGTGTGTGTAAAGTGCCGCACAATCCAGGACTTGCTTAAACTAGTAAGTTGGAGCTGCAGAGAATGAGACAGCAACAGGAGCTTGAGGAGCTGGCACACCCACAATTCATGCAATTCATGGAAGTCAGCACCCCTAGTAGACTGAAAGCCACCAGGGAGATGAAAGATGGTCAAAACAGCTGGGTTCAGATAAGCAGAAGCAGGGAAAAAAAGAAACTTCGTCAAACACAACCACCAGAAATCAAAACATCCAACAATTTTGAGACACTTCAAAATTTAGATGATCAAAACCAACATCAAGAGAACGAAAGGAACAACATCCATGACCCTATAAACAGTGCTGGCCAGGCAGCAAAAAGAAGGGAGGTCATGATTGTTGGGGTCCATATTGAGAAACACAGCAAGTTCAGTTTGCAGTCTTGATCCCCTTACTGAGGATGTACGAGTACATTGTAACATTGGAACACGAGTCGCTATTGAAACGATCTTTAAAAATGAAAAAAACTTTTGCTGGAAACACGAGTCGTTTAAAATGGTCTGTGTTGGCTGCAAAAAAAGTAACAAGCAGACAAAATAGTTTTTTTAAAAACAGCCTTGAATGAGATATTCAGCAACAGAATTTTGTAAACCTTTAAAACGTATGCTGACACATTAACTACAATGACCGTGTAATTCCAATAGACTATTATTGCTGCCTTTAATCACAAAATAAACACAGGAGAAACGTTAACTGCAAACCTGAAATGACAAAACCGAAGCTTTTGTGTTTTTCTTCATAAAAGACACTTTAGGGAGATACTCTCGTCTGAGTGTGTCACTGTTAGTCTCCACAATTCAGGATTTTTTTCATTAAAACACTTTGTAATATTTCACTGACCAGCCGTTGTATGGGTATGTTCACTGCACAAAGGCTTCCACTGATTCAAACGTGCTGACATTACGTGTTGCTCTGTGCTCTTTTTAAACAAGCCTGTGATTGTCACCTGCTTGTTTGGTAATTGTTTAGCCTGAACTTCAAGCTTGATGTTCTTGTTTGTGTGCTGCGCTGTCAGGAGGCTTGTCAATGGCACCTTTTCTTAGATGATCCAAAGACACATTACAACTTGAGAAAAACACAATCCCACCATCTGCATGCAAGATCCCATTTTCACAGCTCTGAACGCGATCTTCTGTTGAAATGAATTTAGCTGTTTTTTTTTTAAATTTGTCAGCTGTCTGCATTCTCAATGTTAATCATACACTGCAAGCTAATACATCAACAATATCTAAACCATTTTAAACTTCCCGCCTCTGACTCGCATGTTACGTCATTGTACAGTATGAGGAATTCACCAATCATGAAGCTGGTATTTGTTTGACCCAGTTGTCGTGGTAACCAAATGCACGGCACTGACGCTGGACCGTGTACAGCTACTGCAGCGCTGCTTCTACTTAATAAAAGCATGACATTAACAGGGGAGGTGAAGAGTGATGTGAAATACTGTAAGGAAAATAAAATGCATATTTTTCACGGTAGGCAGTCACATACACGATTTCTGTGAAATTCGTGATATTGTGAATTTTCCGGGGCCCTGCATATAAGGTTAGTATGATCTGTGCTCAGTCTGTATCTAGTTATTACCTCCTCCTCACACAGCCCTAGTAACGTCTGCCTGCTCCCAAATACTCTCTCCCTGACTCCTCTTCTCGCTCGGTTTCAGTGAGCGGTACATTTCACACACGCTGAGGCACCTGGTAAAGTTAGCGCTCTTAAGTGAATATGGTTTGCATATCAAATACCTCCGTCGCAGTAGGTTGGGACATGATTTGCATATATTTCCGCAGAGCCTGTCACTGCTAGAGCAGTACTGTCAGACCTGGGCCCTGGCAGTAAACATGAACAAGACCAGAGTCATGATATTCCAGAAGAAAGCCAGATCTCAGGGAAATAAGTACCACTTCACTCTAGGCAACACCACCCTAGAGCACACCAGCAGCTACACATACCTGGGTCTGACCATCAGTGCGTCAGGGAGCTTTAACCTGGCAGTGAATGCACTAAAGGAGAAAGCACGCAGGGCTTTTTATGCCATAAAGAGGAGGCTCTATAATATAAATCCCCCCGTCAAAATTTGGCTCAAAATTTCTGAAAGTGTAATTCAGCCAATTGCTCTCTATGGCAGTGAAGTGTGGGGTCCAATCACCAACCAGGACTACACAAAATGGGACAAACACCCCACAGAAACCCTGCATGCAGAGTTCTGCAAAAACATCATGAAATTACAACGAAAAACACCAAACAATGCATGCAGGGCTGAATTAGGCCTTTATCCATTGATTATTAATATCCAAAAAAGAGCATTAAAATACTGGATTCATCTAAAAACTAGTGACCCAAACTCAGTCCATCATAAAGCCCTGCAATACCAAGAGCTCAGCCCAGAAAAGAGTCCCCTCAGACAGCTGGTCCTGAAGCTCACCGAGCTGAGCAACACTGACATCAGTCAGCTTCAGGACAGCACTGCAAAAACAATTCCAATTAGTGTCAACCAAATTATAAAACGCCTGAAGCACTCCTATCTGGACCATTGGGATACAAATACTAAAACACAAAACAAACTAGAGTGCTATCGGACCCTAAATAGAAATTACACCCTGGCAGATTACCTGGTAACTGTCAGAAACACAAAGCAGAGGCAGATCCTGACCAAATACCGGCTCAGTGACCACAACCTGGCCATTGAAAAAGGCCGACAGAGGCAAACCTGGCTGGCCAGGGAGAACAGGCGCTGTGGTCACTGCGAGACAGGAGAGGTCGAGACAGAGATTCACTTCCTGACACACTGTGAAAAATATAAAAACATAAGGGACATTTTCTTCCCCAAATTCTGCGATTTAGTCCCAGAATTCCCCAAAATGTGTGATACCCAGAAGCTGTCAATCCTGCTGGGGGAAGACAAACACACAGCCAGACTGGCTGGTCAATACGTGGAGATCTGTCATAGCCTGAGGGACAGACCGTGAACACGTCACACTAGAGAGGGAAAAGAGAGAGAGAGCGAGGGAGCGATTCTGTTTAAGACAGAGGGAGGGAGGGGTGTACTGTTTAATACAGAGGGAGGGAGTGGGGCACTGTTTAATATAGAGGGGGGAAGGGGGTACTGTTTAATACAGAGGAGGGAGGGGGTACTGTTTAATATAGAGGGGAGGGGTACTGTTTAATATAGAGGGAGGGAGGGGGCACTGTTTAATATAGAGGGGGGAGGGGTACTGTTTAATACAGAGGGAGGGAGGGGGTACTGTTTAATATAGAGGGAGGGAGGGGGTACTGTTTAATATAGAGGAGGGGTACTGTTTAATATAGAGGAGGGGAGGAGGTACTGTTTAATACAGAGGGGGGGGAGGGGGTACTGTTTAATATAGAGGGAGGGAGGGGTACTGTTTAATATAGAGGGAGGGAGGGGGTACTGTTTAATATAGAGGGATGGAGGGAGGGTACTGTTTAATATAGAGGGATGGAGGGAGGGGTACTGTTTAATATAGAGGGATGGAGGGAGGGTACTGTTTAATATAGAGGGACGGAGGGGGGGTACTGTTTAATATATAGAGAGGGAGGGGGTACTGTTTAATATAGAGGGATGGAGGGGGTACTGTTTAATATAGAGGGAGGAGGGGGTACTGTTTAATATAGAGGGATGGAGGGAGGGTACTGTTTAATATAGAGGGAGGGAGGGGGGTACTGTTTAATATATAGAGAGGGAGGGGGTACTGTTTAATATAGAGGGATGGAGGGGTACTGTTTAATATAGAGGGAGGGAGGGGGGTACTGTTTAATATAGAGGGGGAAGGAGGTACTGTTTAATATAGAGGGGGAGGGGTACTGTTTAATATAGAGGAGGGGGGGTACTGTTTAATATAGAGGAGGGGGTACTGTTTAATATAGAGGAGGGGAGGGGCACGGTTTAATATAGAGGGGGAAGGGGTACTGTTTAATATAGAGGGAGGGGGGTACTGTTTAATATAGAGGGAGGGGGGCACTGTTTAATATAGAGGGGGGAGGGGGGTACTGTTTAATACAGAGGGAGGGAGGGGGGTACTGTTTAATATAGAGGAGGGAGGGGGGTACTGTTTAATATAGAGGGAGGGAGGGGTACTGTTTAATATAGAGGGGGGGGGTACTGTTTAATATAGAGGGAGGGAGGAGGTACTGTTTAATACAGAGGGAGGGAGGGGGGTACTGTTTAATATAGAGGGAGGGAGGGTGTACTGTTTAATATAGAGGAGGGAGGGGGTACTGTTTAATATAGAGGGATGGAGGGAGGGGTACTGTTTAATATAGAGGGATGGAGGGAGGGTACTGTTTAATATAGAGGGACGGAGGGGGGTACTGTTTAATATATAGAGAGGGAGGGGGTACTGTTTAATATAGAGGGATGGAGG
Source organism: Huso huso (assembly GCA_036884735.1). Classification (NCBI taxonomy): domain Eukaryota; kingdom Metazoa; phylum Chordata; class Actinopteri; order Acipenseriformes; family Acipenseridae; genus Huso; species Huso huso. Next base: position 28,831,846 of record CM072668.1, read on the forward strand.
GGGTACTGTTTAATATAGAGGGAGGGAGGGGGTACTGTTTAATATAGAGGGGGAAGGAGGTACTGTTTAATATAGAGGGGGAAGGGGGTACTGTTTAATATAGAGGGAGGGGGGTACTGTTTAATATAGAGGGAGGGGGGCTGTTTAATATAGAGGGGGGAGGGAGGTACTGTTTAATATAGAGGGAAGGGGGTACTGTTTAATATAGAGGAGAGGGGTACTGTTTAATATAGAGGAGGGGGGTACTGTTTAATATAGAGGGGGAAGGCAGGTACTGTTTAATATAGAGGGGGGAAGGGGGCTGTTTAATATAGAGGGTACTGTTTAATATAGAGGGAGGGGGGTACTGTTTAATATAGAGGGGGGGGAAGGGGGTACTGTTTAATATAGAGGGGGGAGGGGTACTGTTTAATATAGAGGGAGGGGGGTACTGTTTAATATAGAGGGGGAAGGAGGTACTGTTTAATATAGAGGGGGGAAGGGGGTACTGTTTAATATAGAGGGGGGAAGGGGGTACTGTTTAATATAGAGGGGGGAAGGAGGTACTGTTTAATATAGAGGGGGGAGGGGTACTGTTTGATATAGAGGGGAAGGGAGGGATTCTGTTTACTATATTAATATAGAGGGAGGAGGGATACTGTTAGTATTAAAAAAAAAAAATCTTTGTCTGTATATTTGAGTCGGTTATGCCATGTATGTGCTTTGGCAACACAATTATTTTTACTGTCATGCCAATAAAGCCAATTTGAATTGAATTGAATTGAAAGGAGGGGGAGAGAGAGGAGAGGAGAGAGAGGAGGGGAGAGAAAGGAGGAGGAGAGAGAGGAGGGAAGAAAGAAAGAAGGGGCAGAGAGAGGAGGGAAGAGAGAAAGGAGGGGAAGAGAGAGGAAGGGAGAGAGAAAGGAGGGGTGAGAAAGGAGGGGGAGAGAGAGGAGGGGAAGAGAGAGGAGGGGAGAGAGAAAGGAGGGGTGAGAAAGGAGGGAGAGAGAGGAGGGAGAGAGAAAGGAGGGGGAGAGAGGAGGGGAGAGAGAAAGGAGGGGAGAGGGAGGAGGCGAGAGAAAGGAGGGGGGGAGAGAGAAAGGAGGGGAGAGAGAGGAGGGGGAGATAAGGAGGGGAGAGAGGGGAGGGGAGTGAGAAAGGAGGGGGAGAGAGAGGAGGGGAAGACAGGAGAGAGAGAGGAGGGGAGAGAAAGGATGGGGGAGAGAGAGGAGGGGAGAAAGGAGGGGAGAGAGGGAGGGAAGAGAGAAGGAAGGGAGAGGGGGAGAGAGGAGGGGAGAGAAAGGAGGGGAGAGAGGGAGGGGAGAAAGGAGGGAGAGAAGGAGGGGGAGAGAGAGGAGGAGGAGAGAGAGGGAGAGAAAGGAGGGAGAGAAAGGAGGGAGAAAAGGAGGGGAGAGAGAGGAGGGGAAAGAAAGGAGGGGAGAGAAAGGAGGGGAGAGAGAAAGGAGGGGAGAGAGAGGAGGGGAGAGAGAAAGGAGGTGGAGAGAGAGGAGGGGAGAGAGAGGAGGGGATAGAGAAAGGAGGGAGAGAGAGAGAGAGAGAGGGGAGGTGAGAGAGAGAGGAGGGGGAGAGAGAAGGAGAGAGAGAGGAGGGGGAGAGAGAAGGGGGAGAGAAAGGAGGGGGAGAAAGAGGAGGGGAGAGAAAGGAGGGGCAGAGAGAGGAGGGGGAGAGAGGAAGGAGGGGGAGAGGGAAAGGAGGGGGAGAGAGGAGGGGGAGAGAAAGGTGGGGGAGAGAGGAGGGGATAGACAATAGGGGGAGATAGAGGAGGGGAGAGAGAGGAGGGAAGAGAGAAAGGAGTGGGAGAGAGAGGAGAGGAGAGAGAAAGGAGGGGGAGAGAGAGGAGGGGTAGAGAGAGGAGGGAGAGAGAGAAAGGAGGGGGAGAGGAGGGGGAGAGAAAGAAGGGTGAGAGGAGGGGAGAGAGAAAAGAGGTGGAGAGAGGAGGGGAGAGAGAGGAGGGAGAGAGAGAAAGGAGGGGGAGAGAGGAGGGGAGAGAGAGGAGGGGGAGAGAGAAAGGAGGGGGAGAGGGGCATTAAAACTTCAAGAACTGTTTTCTTAAGATGACATTAAAGAGGTTCTGAAGAAGAAATTGAAGATATTGTGGAGAATTGCACTTGAAGGATCTCAGGAAGATCCTCAATATCTTCTTAAGAACATCATCAGATTCGTCTGTTTTATTATTTTATTAATTATTTAACCTCGTTTATAAGGAGGTGCTGGAAAACAATAAAAGGATGATTTCTTCTTAAGAAGACTTCCAGGAATACGGCCCCAGGTCTTAGTGAAGTGTTATTAGAAAAACAACAAAAACAAGATGTTCTATTAAACTGATGAAACAAAGGAAGAGGGGGTGGAGATGAGAGAGGAGGAGAGAAGATGTGATCTGTCTGTGTCAGTGATATAATATTCACACAAACACCCAGAGTGTTTACTTACCCCAGTGTCTGTAATTTACAGTTTGGATCCTTCAGTGCAGCACACAGCAGTCTCACTCCTGAATCACCCAGCTTGTCATTCCCGCTTAGAGTCAGCTCTGTCAGGTTTGAGTGGTTTGTACGGAGAGCAGAGGCGAGATCCTCACAACATTCAGATGTGAGACGACATCCCACCAGCCTGCAGAGATCAGGAGACAAGAGGAGAAGATCAACACAGCTTGAGAGGAGGGAGAGGAGGGACAACTCATTGTGAGAGGGAAGAAAGGGGGAGGGGAGAACAACTCTGAGAGGAGGGGAGGGGAGAAGGAGAGAAGGGCAACTGAAAGAGGGAGGTGGGGAGAAGAGTGGAGGGGAGAGGAAAGAAGATTATGAGAGACAAGTTCAGAAAGGGGGAGACAGAGAGGGAGGGGGATAGAGAAAGAGAGGAGGGAGGAAGAGGGAGAGAAAGGGGGAGACAGAGAGGGAGGGGGATAGAGAAATAGAGGAGAGAGGAAGAGGGAGAGAAAGGTGGAGACAGAGAGGGGTGGGGATAGAGAAAGACAGGAGAGAGAGGAAGAGGGAGAGAAAGGGGGAGACAGAGAGGGAGGGGGATAGAGAGAGAGAGAGGTTACCAGAGAGAGCAGCAGCAGCAAGATGAGCTCTTAATTTAAACTAAAAAATTGTTAATCTAGAGTAGATTTAATTGTGAGAATTAAGAATATAAATCAGTAAGGACAATTAAAAAACAAATGGAAAACTTTTACTACAGAAATAAGACATCCAGGAAAAATTAAACAAGAAAGAAAGAAAGAAAGAAAGAAAGAAAGAAAGAAAGAAAGACAGAAAAGAAAAAGAAAGGAAAAAAACTGAACTGAAGAAGAAAAGAAAAGAAATAAGACCTCCAGGAAAATTAAACAAGGAAGAGAAAGAAAGAGAAAGAAAGAAACAGAAAGAAATAGAAAAAAACAGAAAGAAACAGACAAATTGAAATAAACAGAAAGAAAGAAAAAAGAAAAGAACTGAAGAGGAAAATAAAAGGTAAGCCTTTTTAATACAACAAATTAACTAAAACCCAATAGCTAAAAACTCTCAGTTACTGAAAGCAGCTAAAAGCGGTTGGTATTTGGCAGTTGGTTTTTGGCAGTTGGTATTTGGCAGTTGGTATTTGGCAGTTGGTCGGAATGGATAAATTTATCAATTTAGCCCTGCAGAATGGGAGGGGCCAGACTAGCAGTGTAATCCGATACCCTGATGAGGTCACCAGTGCAAAGGCAAAGAAGCTGTATAAGAACAAGCTAATGAAGGAGTCCCCAGAGACACTGATACCAGACTGCAGCCTGGCTGGGGGCAAGAGGACCAAAACCAACCTGCTGTTCTATACAGAGCACCCCACTGCCTGGCACACAGCCCCTCTGCACAGCACATAGTAATATCAAGCTGGGAGGGATTTGCAAAGGAAGGCACCTGCGTATAGGAGATGAAACTGACCCTGACAGCACAAGGCTCAGCATCAATGTGTATTATAATGGCACTATTATGATTCAGGGAACTGAGGCCAGCCTAGAACTATTCGAGAAAGATTTCCAGGCTCTAAAAGAACTGGCTGAGAAGGAGAAAAAAAACCCCAGAGGTACTAGACCCAGAACAGCAACCAGCTCCCCACACCGCAGACACAGCCCCCTGCAGCCCCCACACTGCAGACACAGCCCCCTGCAGCTCCCCACACTGCAGACACAGCCCCCTGCAGCTCCCACACTGCAGACACAGCCCCCTGCAGCTCCCACACTGCAGACACAGCCCCCTGCAGCCCCCACACTGCAGACACAGCCCCTGCAGCCCCCACACTGCAGACACAGCCCCCTGCAGCCCCCACACTGCAGACACAGCCCCCTGCAGCCCCCACACTGCAGACACAGCCCCCTGCAGCTCCCACACCGCAGACACAGCCCCCTGCAGCCCCCACACTGCAGACACAGCCCCCTGCAGCCTCCACACTGCAGACACAGACCCCTGCACTCCCACACTGCAGACACAGCCCCCTGCAGCTCCCACACTGCAGACACAGCCCCCTGCAGCTCCCACACTGCAGACACAGCCCCCGCAGCCCCACACTGCAGACACAGCCCCCCTGCAGCTCCCACACTGCAGACACAGCCCCCTGCAGCTCCCACACCACAGACACAGCCCCCTGCAGCACCCACACTGCAGACACAGCCCCCTGCAGCACCCCCACTGCAGCCTCCCGCACCCCACGCTCATCCCCAGACTGCCCAGCACAGTGCAGCACTTGAAGGAATGCCTCTCACTGCTGGAGGTGGAGTTTGCAGAATTCAAGGAGTTCACCCTGACCACGCTGACAGAGAACGACCTCGTGCAGCAGATAAGAGACGAGGTGAGGCAGGTGAGGAACGAGGCCAGGGCTTCCAACACTCCCCCCCACCACACACACACCCCCCCCCCACTCCCCCATCACACACACTGCCCCTCCCTCCCACATCACACACACTGCCCCAGAGACACAGACTCCCTCGAGCAGACAGGCTTCTAAAATATACAGCTCCAAGGTAGCCATTCTTATCGACTCCAATGGGAAGTACCTGAACCAGCGAAGACTCTTCCCCAGCAGCCGGGTAGCAAAATTCTGGTGCCCAACTACAGAAAGGGCGCTCCAGCTGCTGTGCCAGTCGACCCTGAGAGACCCCAAGCACATTATCATCCACACTGGCACCAACGACCTGGGCTCTCAGGGGGAAGATGTGGCCGAGTCGGTAAGGAGAGTAGTGGAGAAGGCCACAAAGGAGTTCCCTGGTGCGAAGATAGTGATCTCCACCCTGCTGCCCAGAGAGGACGTCCCCCAGCACACTATTCAGAGGATCAACAGTGACATCTCCAGAGGCTGTGCCCTTCTGCCTAATGTCCACTTGGCACACCACCTCACCCTGAGCACGCTGCACCTGTACGACCTCGTACCTCGACCAGGAAGGCGTTAGGATCTTCACCAAAAACCTAAAGGACACTGCCATGGGTCGAGACCCCGCCAGCCACCCCCGAAACAGGAGCACACCGGACCACCACCAAGGACAGCGCAGCCCTGCGCTTACGAGGAGACTCCCCCAAGAACACCAGCCTCCGCAGCCTGGACACCGGGAGCACACACTACAACAGCCCAGCAGAGCCCAGCAGAGCCCAGCCCAGAGGGACCCAGCCCAGCAGAGCCCAGCCCAGCAGAGCGCAGCCCAGCAGAGTCCAGCCCAGAGGGATCCAGCAACAGCAGCAGCTCCAGCACAGCACTCAGACAGAGCAGCAGCTCCAGCACAGCACTTAGACAGAGCAGCAGCAGCACAGCTATGCAGCAGCTGCTTCCAAACCAGGGACCCTAGCCAGCTCTGAGATGGGGGAGATACGGCAGCTCCTGATCAGAGGCAGGATCAGAGGGGACTCTTTAGGTAGGTTCACATACAGCTCAGCTCTTGGTAACAGTGTGGTGGACTATGCCATCACTGACCTGGACCCTTCCTTTATTAATGCATTCACTGTCAGACCACAAACCCCCCTGTCAGATCACAGCCAAATCACTGTGTTCATAAAAAGAACAAAGCAGATCAACAACACACAGACAGAGCCCTGTAAGCTGTACAATCGAAACCATTCCTACACATGGGCTCCAAACAGCACAGAAATATGCAAAGAAGCAATTGGCACCAATGAAATAGAAACCCTAATACACAGATTTCAAAACACACAGTATCAACACACAAAAACAGGAGTAACTCGGGCTGTAAGAGATTTGAATAACATATTTAGAAAAGCAGCAGAAAAATCTAAATTAAAAATAGTAAATCGGAAAAACAACCAAAAGAATAAATTCAAAGAAAAGTGGTTTGATGAAGAATGTAAAACTAGAAGGGAAAAACTAAGACAGCTATCCAATCAAAAACATAAAGATCCAGACAGCCCAGATTTACGCCTCAGATGCTGTGAGGCACTGAATCAATACAAACACACTCTAAGAAATAAAAAACAAGACCATATTAATAATAAAGTCAGTGAAATTGAGGAGTCAATAAACCAAAATCATTTTTGGGAAACCTGGAACAACCTAAATTCAACAAAAAATGAAGAATTGGCCATCCAAAACGGAAACATTTGGAAAAAACATTTTGAAAACCTTTACAAAGAAATACAAAACAAAGAACAAAAAACTCAAAATGCCATTTGTGAAAAACTAAAAAATTTAGAATCCTGTATTAAGGACAATCAGAACCCCCTAGACACCCCAATCATGGTGGAGGAGCTGAATGATAAACTCAAGGCCCTCAAATCAAAAAAAAAAGCAAGTGGACCTGACAGCATCAACGCTGAGATGCTGAAACACAGCAGCCCAAGCTGCAGGAGGCCCTGCTCAAACTCCTCAATCTTGTACTGAGAGCTGGGTATTTCCTGAGACCTGGAACCAAGAGCTTATAACACCCATATATAAAGTGGAGACAAATTAGACCCCAATAACTACCGGGCATCTGTGTGAGCAGTAATATGGGAAGGTGTTCTGCAGTATCATTAACGCCCGGATACTTGCCTTCCTTACCGAACACAGTGTCCTGAGTAAGAGTCAGACTGGTTTCTACCAAAACACCGCACTTCTGATCATGTTTACACCCTACACACCCTAATCAATAAACACGTCCATCAAACTAATAAAGGAAAAATATTCGCCTGCTTTATTGACTTTAAAAGGCATTTGATTCAATTTGGCATAAAGGACTATTTCTTAAACTTCTTCAAAGTGGTGTAGGGGGTAAAGTCTATGACATCATAAAATCGATGTACTCAGAAAATAAGTGTGGTGTGAAAATTGGCAACAAAAAGAACAGAATTCTTCACACAAGGGCGTGGGGTGAGACAGGGCTGCAGTCTGAGCCCAACACTGTTCAACATCTATATCAAAGAGCTGGCCACAGTGTTGGAGCAGTCTGCAGCCCCTGGCCTCTCCCTACATGACACTGAAGTTAAATTCCTGCTCTATGCAGATGACCTGGTCCTGCTGTCACCCACAGAGCAGGGGCTGCAGCAGAGCCTGGCACTGCTGGAGCAGTACTGTCAGACCTGGGCCCTGGCAGTAAACATGAACAAGACCAGAGACATGATATTCCAGAAGAAAGCCAGATCTCAGGGAAATAAGTACCACTTCACTCTAGGCAACACCACCCCAGAGCACACCAGCAGCTACACATACCTGGGTCTGACCATCAATGCATCAGGGAGCTTTAACCTAGCAGTGAATGCACTAAAGGAGAAAGCACGCAGGGCTTTTATGCCATAAAAGGAGGCTCTATAATATAAATCCCCCGTCAAAATTTGGCTCAAAATTTTTGAAAGTGTAATTCAATAATTGCTCTCTTTGGCAGTGAAGTGTGGGTCCAATCACCAACCAGGACTACACAAAATGGGACAAACACCCACAGAAACCCTGCATGCAGAGTTCTGCAAAACATCATGAAATTACAACGAAAACACCAAACAATGCATGCAGGGCTGAATTAGGCCTTTATCCATTGATTATTAATATCCAAAAAAGAGCATTAAAATACTGGATTCATCTAAAAACTAGTGACCCAAACTCAGTCCATCATAAAGCCCTGCAATACCAAGAGCTCAGCCCAGAAAAGAATCCCCTCAGCCAGCTGGTCCTGAAGCTCACCGAGCTGAGCAACACTGACATCAGTCAGCTTCAGGACAGCACTGCAAAAACAATTCCAATTAGTGTCAACCAAATTATAAAACGCCTGAAGCACTCCTATCTGGACCATTGGGATACAAACACTAAAACACAAAACAAACTAGAGTGCTATCGGACCCTCAATAGAAATTACACCCTGGCAGATTACCTGGTAACTGTCAGAAACACAAAGCAGAGGCAGATCCTGACCAAATACCGGCTCAGTGACCACAACCTGGCCATTGAAAAAGGCCGACAGAGGCTAACCTGGCTGGCCAGGGAGAACAGGCGCTGTGGTCACTGCGAGACAGGAGAGGTCGAGACAGAGATTCACTTCCTGACACACTGTGAAAAATATAAAAACATAAGGGACATTTTCTTCCCCAAATTCTGCGATTTAGTCCCAGAATTCCCCAAAATGTGTGATACCCAGAAGCTGTCAATCCTGCTGGGGGAAGACAAACACACAGCCAGACTGGCTGGTCAATACGTGGAGACCTGTCATAGCCTGAGGGACAAACCATGAACACGTCACACTAGAGAGGGAAGAGAGAGAGAGGAGGGAGGGATTCTGTTTAATATATATAGAGAGAGGGAGGGAGGGAGGGACGGAGGGAGGGGGTATTCTGTTTAATAGAGGGAGGGAGGGGGATTCTGTTTAATAGAGGGAGGGAGGGTGCACTGTTTAATATAGAGGGGGGAAGGGGGTACTGTTTGATATAGAGGGGAAGGGAGGGATTCTGTTTACTATATTAATATAGAGGGAGGAGGGATACTGTTAGTATTAAAAAAAAAAAAAAAAATTATCTGTATATTTGAGTCGGTTATGCCATGTATGTGCTTTGGCAACACAATTCTTTTTATTGTCATGCCAATAAAGCCAATTTGAATTGAATTGAAAGGAGGGGGAGAGAGAAAGGAGAGGGAGAGAGAAAGGAGGGGGAGAAAGAGGAGCGGAGAGGAGGGGAGAGAAAGGAGGGGGAGAGAAAGGAGGAGGAGAGAGAGGAGGAGGAGAGAGAGGAGGAGGAGAGAGAGGGGAGGGGAGAGAGAAAGGAGGGGGTACTGTTTAATATAGAGAGGGGAGAGAGGGAGGGGGATTCGGTTTAATACAGAGGGAGGGAGGGGGCACTGTTTAATATAGAGGAGGGATACTGTTAAGTATTTTAAAAAATAAATAAATAAATAATTCTTTGTCTGTATATTTGAGTCGGTTATGCCATATATGTGCTTTGGCAACACAATTATTTGTAATAATGTGTTATCTTGTAACAATTGTAAGTCGCCCTGGATAAGGGCGTCTGCTAAGAAATAAATAATAATAATAATAATAATAATAATAATAATAATAATAATAATAATAATAATAATAATTATTATTATTATTTTTATTGTCATGCCAATAAAGCCAATTTGAATTTGAATTTGAATTTGAAAGAGAGGAGAGAGGAAGAGGGAGAGAAAGGGGGAGACAGAGAGGGGTGAGGATAGAGAAAGAGGGGGAGGGGGAGAATAAATCAAGTTTAGGAGTAGAAGAGAGGGGAGGGGAGCCAGCCATCAAAGTGTAACTTAAAAATAACAGACTTGATTTCAAAAGACTGCAGGAATCAAGACTTGCTCCTGTCATTCAAATACTGCCACCTTATCACTGGAGGAGAACGACACGCGGGTCAGCTTTCTTCTACAATGACTCGCATCATAACCCTTAGAAAGGTTTACCACAGTATTTGCATGCTATGCTTTGCTCATGGTTATACTTTGCATTTACCACAGGTTAACCTGGTTTGCCATGCTTTTTCATATGCTTGAACATACTTTGTCTGTGCTTTTACCATGCTTTCACTGTGCTTTATTACACTTTGCAATGCTTCTACGATGGGAAACTTTTATAAAGGAAGTTCTTAATCAATCATGTTTGTTATAAACATTTGCACATTATATATGAAGGAGTGCATTTATAAGACCTGTTGAGAATAAAGGATAAAGATTTGACTATATTGGAATTGATATTTAATTGTATATTATTGCTGCTGCAGTGGGAATTTTACAAAACAATTAAAATAAAGTTATAATGGTGTTTGAAAATATAAAATACCATATTTACTCAATCTAAGTTACATTTTTGGATGAATAAATGCTCACATTTGGGGGGAGTGACTTGGATTCTGTGTTTTTCAGTTTGGGCACCAGTTTAAATTTGCACATGTCAATTATTCTGGCTTGCTTGAACGAGAGCTTCTGTCCACACAGTAATGTCCACTACAGTAATTACCCTGCCCCTGTGCATTTGTATTTTGTATTGTGATTTATTTATATGTATTTATAAATATGATGATGAAAGCTGTGCGTTTGTTATTATTGTTTTACAGCGTGGATGGGAAGCCCCATCCACATTAAAAACCTCGTGCAGAAGGTGACCATCTCCCGAGTTAATTCATTGTTTAATTGTTGCTAATCGGGAGATGGTCACCTGTATAAAAACCCTGCAGTTTTCCCTGCTCGAGGTGGAGAGTAGGTGGGTGTTAAGAGAAGAAACTAAAAAGAAAAGAAACAAAACTGAAAGTAAACTATTGGGTGAGTGCAGGCGATTGCCCAGCCTGACCTGGGGTTTAGTGTTGGTGATTTTGTTTAACCTTGTTATTTGCTCTGTGAGCAGTGTGTTCATTTTGTGTTTGAATAGACGGCGCAGCGCTTTTGCACCGCAGATTACTGGTCTGTTTTAGTTCCTGCATTCTGGCCTGACGTCACCCTCTCGGTGAACCCTGTCACACCGTGTCACACCGATAAACCATCGAGTTCATTCACCTCAGATGACACTGCTGCATGGGACGCCAGGCACACCGTATCCTAGCAACCTGCGCAGCGCCGGGGGAACTCGAGTTAGAGACTGAAGGGACTGAAGCCAAAAATATCGAATGCTTCCATAATGCTTATCGAGCAGACGGTAAGAAGCCAGACAGAGGAAGTGCGTTACTGTATTTGAAATTGAATACAGAAGTCAAATAAAATATAAAATACAGTTCAGTTATTGGAAGGATATTTTTCCAGGTCATTGCATAAAGGCCAGCGTTCTTCAATTGGCGTCTCGCGGGTCAAATCCGGCCCACAAGAGCCTTCCGTCTGGCTTGTCGGATGTCAGCTGCAGTGCTGCCAACTGGGCATTTTATTCGCAAAATGTTGCTGTTTTTAATTACACTTTACAGAGAAATGATGCTAAGCGGGTTGTCGGTTTTTGGGCGGTTTTAGCAAAACGCTGTTTTGTTTTTTTTTAAACATGAAATCTCTGCCATGATTGACACAACATGATTAATAACACATCCAATCAGAATCGGAGTAACACACACACCCACGTTATTTATTACATATCGTAAAAATGCCTTTAAACAAATTGAACTTCATTTCAATACATGTCAGCAGATATATTATGAGCAGATTCAAAGCACTGTTGTTATAAGACGTTAGTGAGACCAGACCGTCATATAAAATGCATATTGTAATAATAGTAAAATCACTTTAATTTACCAGGTTTTAAATGTGCTTTTAAATCGTCCAAGTCTTTACTTTCTCATTAAATGCAGAATGAAGAACGCTAAAACGAGAGCGCAACATTTTAATAAGTGACTCGTCTTTATTCATGCTTATACAATACGGAATAGCGATTGTAATAAAGTGTGTCCTGCATTTATTCTGTTTTAAATTCTAGATTAAATCGCTTATTAAAATGTTGCACCCTTGGTTGCATGCAGTTTCTTCATTCTGCACGCACCAAAACACTTAAATTAAACCAATTTTACTGCTAGTACTAAATGACTAGCAGGGATCAATCGAATTCTTAAAGGGAAAGAAAACATTGGGGGAAAAACACAGAAAAACAGCAACCCTAAATATAATAATAATATTCAAGTTATATTAACTGACCCTTAAAAAGGAAATATGTAATATATAAGAAAGCTACTTGTTAACAGTCAATAAAAAATACTGTATTTGTAAATACTGTAATTAATGTAGCATGATTAAGAGTAATTCCCTTATAAATGGCTTATTTTCAAATAAAAAATACAAAGCCTTTTATTCATGCTGAAATGTTTCAGTTTCCATTGTATTTGAAGATAAGTAATTTAATTAATAGAGCACATCTTTATACAATTAAAGTAAATAGCTCAGGAAAGTCTTCTTTTTTAGGATGGCTGATTGCTGATCCAGAAGACACAGCCGAAGGCTTCTGCAAATACTGCAGAGTCTCAATAAGATAAAAAAACAACAAAACATATTAACAATGCTACTCCACATTCTGCCTTGAATAAAATAAACTGCTTCCAAGTAGCATCCGTGTTGGAGATTAACGACAAAAACACAAGGGTAGCATTGAAAGTAGCGTTTCTAGTGGCAAATCACACCGCCATTGCCACTGTGGATTGCTTGAATGAGATCGTCAAAGACACTGTAAATGAAACAAACTGCACCGATCTCAAAGACATCCAGCTGCACAGAACGTAGTGCACAGCAGTGATACATTCAGTCCTGGGGACATGCTTTTTCATTTTATTTTTTTAAGGTTTCTTTCAGGTAGAAGTAGGAATGTTTTTAAAAAAGTAGTTTTTACTGGTCAGCTGTCCTTCATTACAAATGCTAGTTGCAGATACGCATGGTTGAAAGGTCACCGCTATCTACAGGGTATTTGTGTTCCCTAGCAAGCGATATTTATTGGCAACACGTCATAATACAGGAACAAATGATCACTGCACTTTATCTGGTAATAATACGTCTCCTTCCTTGTTTACAACTGACTCTGTATGTAAGGTGCCCTCAATCAATAAACTTTATTCACACACTCTGCATGCACATTCATTCCCATTCACGTCAGTACACTCCACACCTAACGGTGATTATTATTTTTGTACAGTTCACTATTATCATTTCACTTCTTCAGATAATGTCTCCTCTCCTGTAACTTCTATCTGTCCTCAAGGCTTGTTTAAATGCTTGCTGTTGACCCTGGTCCACTTCTGTTATTGAAAATGATTTCAATGGGTTTATGCAGGCCAACACAAAGTGGGGTGTAGCCCCCCTCAAATTTGCCATCACTACTGACTGACGTGCTTTCATTAGTTCACTTGCATGCTGGTTGTGCAGTAACTTTAGAAAACAAAGACGGTGCGAGCGGGTGTCAATTTTAGACACAGAAAGGAAATTAGATGCCCATTTTAATCTAATCGTTTTAATAAAATTAAGATTACAAATATATTTGCTTTTTATTTATATTATTAAATGGCAAATCAGAAATTGTATCATAGTAAGTGGTTTACCCCTCCCCCCCCCAATACACACATCATGAGGTGACAGACAAAGTCCCTCTCACTGGAAGGCCTGTGGACTCGACAGCATCAGCAATGAGATGTTAAAATACAGCAACAACCAACTGCAAGAGGCCCCGGTGAAACTCTTTAACATCATTCTGAGCACAGGCTGCTTCCCACCCATCTGAAAGAGGCCCTGGTGAAACTCTAACATCATTCTGAACACAGACTGCTTCCCACCCATCTGAAAGAGGCCCTGGTGAAACTAACATCATTCTGAGCACAGGCTGCTTCACACCCATCTGAAAGAGGCCCTGGTAAAATTCTAACATCATTCTGAACACAGGCTGCTTCCCACCCACCTGAAAGAGGCCCTGGTGAAACTCTAACATCATTCTGAGCACAGGCTGATTCACACCCATCTGAAAGAGGCCCTGGTGAAACTAACACCATTCTCAACACAGGCTGCTTCCCATCCATCTGAAAGAGGCCCTGGTGAAACTCTTTAACATCATTCTGAGCACAGGCTTCTTCCCAGAGATCTGGAACAAAGGGCTCATCACACCAATTTATAAAATTTGAGACAGATCAGACCTGAATAATTATAAGGGTCTCTGCGTAAACAGTAACTTAGGGAAAGTATTCTGCAGTATTATTAACACCCAAATACTGAACTTTCTTACAGAACACAGCTGAGTAAAAGCCAGATAGGCTTCTTACCAAAGCACCGTACTATAGACTAGGGCTGGGACAATGCTTCGATGCATTGAATCGTTGGAATAACCATTGCAGGATAAAATAACCATCGATGGTTGAAAAAAAAACACACACATCTATCAGTTCATTAATGGGACCATTTTTATATCGTCCCAGCCCTACTACAGACCACACTTACACCCTGCAGGCCATTATTAACAAGCATGTCAATCAGACCAGCAAAGGAAAAGCCTGTGATTCAATCTGGCACCCTGGTCTCGTGTTCAAACTCCTCCAAAGTGGCACAGGGGGCAAGGTGTTCAATATTATTAAATCAATGTACTCAGAAAATAAAAGTAGTGTGAAAATTAAGAACAAAAGGATTTTTTTCACACAGGGCAGGGAAGTGAGACAAGGGTGTAAACTGAGCCCAACTTTCTTTATGAAATGAGTTGACTACAGTGCTGGAGCAATCCTCTGCAGTAACTCTGGATGACATTCAAATGAAATGCTTGCTCTGTGCTCATGATCTGGCTCTGTTATCTCCCACAGAGCTTGAACCTGCTGGAACAGTATTGTGAAACATGGGCTTCAAACAGAAACATGAACAAAACAAAAAATATGATTTTCCAAAAAAAAAAAGCCAGGATACAGGGAAATAAACTCGGGATAATTCTGGTCACTCTTCTTTGCACTCTTTCTAGAGCAGCAATATCTTTTTAGCAACAAGGTGACCAGAAATGAACACAATATTCTAGGTGAGGTCTCACTAATGCATTGTAAAGTTTTAACATTACTTCCCTTGATTTAAATTCAACACTTCTCACAATATATCCGAGCATCTTGTTGGCCTTTTTATAGCTTCCCCGCATTGTCTAGATGAAGACATTTCCAAGTCAACATAAACTCCTAGGTCTTTTTCATAGATTCCTTCTTCAATTTCACTATCTCCCATATGATAATTATAATGCACATTTTTACTGCCTGCGTGCAGTACTTTACACTTTTCTCTATTAATTGTAATTTGCCATGTGTCTGCCCAGTTTTGAATGCTGTCTAGATCATTTTGAATGACCTTTGCTGCTGCAACAGTGTTTGCCACTCCTCCTATTTTTGTGTCGTCTGCAAATTTAACAAGTTTGCTTACTATACCAGAATCTAAATCATTAATGTAGATTAGGAATAGCAGAGGACCTAATACTGATCCCTGTGGTACACCACTGGTTACCTCACTCCATTTTGAGGTTTCTCCTCTAATCAGTACTTTCTGTTCTACATGCTAACCACTCCCTAATCCATGTGCATGCATTTCCTTGAATCCCTACTGTGTTCAGTTTGAGAATTAATCTTTTATGGGACTTTGTCAAAAGCTTTCTGAAATCTAAATAAACCATGTCGTATGCTTTGCAATTATCCATTGTCGATGTTGCATCCTCAAAAAATCAAGCAGGTTAGTTAGACACGATATCCCTTTCCTAAAACCATGCTGACTGTCTCCCAGGATACTGTTACCATATAGGTAATTTTCCATTTTAGATCTTATTATAGTTTCCATAAATTTACATATAATAGAAGTCAGGCTTATTGGTCTGTAGTTACCTGATTCGGTTTTGTCTCCCTTTTTGTGGATCGGTATTACGTTTGCAATTCTCCAGTCTGTCAGTACAACCCCTGTGTCAAGAGACTGTTGCATGATCTTGGTTAGTGGTTTGTAAATAACTTCTTTCATTTCTTTGAGTACTATTGGGAGGATCTCATCCGGCCCAGGGGATTTGTTTATTTTAAGAGCTCTTAGTCCCTTACACATTTCTGCCTCTGTTATGCTAAAATTATTTAAAACTGGATAGGAACAGGTCGACATGTGGGGCATGTTGTCCGTGTCCTCCTTTGTAAAAACCTGTGAAAAGTAATCATTTAATATATTTGCTATTTTTTTTTCTTCATCTATGATTTTGCCATTTGTGTCTCTTAGAAATTTAACCTCCTTTTTGAATGTTCTCTTGCTGTTATAATTTTGGCATTGGTTTTAGCCTCCTTAGCAATATTGATTTCTATCTCTCTCTTGGCCTTTCTAACTTCCTTTTTGACTTGTGTTTGCAGTTCCAAGTACTCTTTCTGTGTACTTTATTTTTGGTCCCTTTTAAACGTTCTGTGCCTTTTCGCTGAATATTATTTTAAATGGATCTATTAAACCATTTTGGCCATTTTGTTTTAGATTTAAATTTGTCTACTTTTGGGATGTAATTGTTTTGCGCCTCTAGTACTACATTTTAAAAAAAACAGCCATCCTTTTTCTGTGGATGTTTTCTCTATTTTACTCCAATCTACTTCTGTTAGTCTCTGTTTCATACCTTCATAGTTTGCTTTTCTAAAATTGTAAACCTAAGCGTTAGTCATTACTTTTGGGGTTTTAAAAAACACTTCGAATGAGACCATGTTGTGGTCTGAGTTTGCCAATGGCTCTCTGACCTCTGTTTTAGTTATTCTGTCTTTGTTATTTGAAAAGACTAAATCAAGGCATGCCTCCCCTCTAGTCGGTGCCTTGACAAATTGCGTTAGGAAGCAGTCATTTGTCATTTCCACCATTTCAATTTCGTCCGTCGTGCTCCCCACCGGGTTCTCCCATTTTATATGGGGGAAGTTGAAATCCCCCATTAGTATGGCTTCTCCTTTGCTACACGCATTTCTAATGTCATTGTATAACAGATTATTTTGCTCAGCGTCTGAATTTGGTGGTCTATGGCATACTCCTATTATTATGCCGTTTGAATTTGTGTCCATTATTCTGACCCATATTGATTCTGCATTGTTTTCTTTGTCCTGATTTAACACCTGGGCTTTAAGACTATTATACAACCAATCCTTTTGTGGAGAGAGAGGAGACATAGAGAGGAGGGGGAGAGAGGTGGAGAGAGGAGGGAGGAGACAGAGTGAGGAGGGGGCAACAGATAGAGGGAGGAGACAGAGAGGAGGGTAAAGGGTAGACAAAAGAGAAGACAAACACACAGCCATACTGGCTGGTCAAGACATGGTGACCGGACAAACAGTGAACACGTCACAATAGAGAGGGAAAAGAGAGAGGGATCGAGGGAGGGGTACTGTTTAATATAGAGGGAGGGAGAGGGGTACTGTTTAATATAGAGGGAGGGGGGTACTGTTTAATATAGAGGAGGGAGGGGGTACTGTTTAATATAGAGGAGGGGGTACTGTTTAATATAGAGGGATGGAGGGGGGGTACTGTTTAATATAGAGGGGGGAGGGGGGGTACTTTAATACAGAGGGAGGGAGGGGGGTACTATTTAATATAGAGGAGATCGTATGCTTTTTATAAATGCACATTTTTAAAGGCTAGCGTGACCTCTGCATCTCTAAATGGTCACGCAAATTAGCGGAGTATCCCAAACATTACTTTCTTTACTTTTCTTTCTTGCCGTCTTACTTTAGAAAACAATTGTCAAGCATCGAAAGGCATTGGAGCTCGGTCGATACAGTATTTGTAATTCTAGCACACGCTCTTAACTCCTGCACAGATCCAATCCCATCAGTAAACACTCACAGGGGGCGGGGCAGGGGGGAGGTGGTGAGCTCAATCGCATGCAGATTCAGTGAGTCACATCTGAGTGGAGCACAGAAGCTCTGCACTTAATGCAGAAAATAATGTCTGATTCCAAACTGAATAAAAAATAAAAGCTTTTCTTTGCTTAAACCCTTGACACAAAAACAATGCACAGGCTTGACTATCGATAGTTGTCAAACGATACGATGCATCGATACATCAACTCAGCCTTAATACTGTTTAATATAGAGGTAAATAGGGGGATACTGTTTAATATATAGGGAGGGAGAGGGAGGAGGGGTACTGTTTAATATAGCGAGGGAGGGGGTACTGTTTACTATAGGAGGCTGTGTGGTCCAGTGGTTAAAGAAAAGGGCTTGTAACCAGAAGGTCCCCGGTTCAAATCCCACCTCAACTCATTGTGTGACCCTGAGCAAGTTACTTAACCTCCTTGTGCTCTGTCTTTCGGGTGAGACGTAGTTGTAAGTGACTCTGCAGCTGATGCATAGTTCACACACCCTAGTCTCTGTAAGTCACCTTGGATAAAGGCATCTGCTAAAATAAACCCTAAAAATACTATAGAGGGAGGGAGGGATACTGTTTAGTATTAAAATATGTTTCTCTGTCTTTATATATTTTAGTTGTTTATGCTATGTATGTGCTTTGGCAACACAATTATTTGTATTGTCATGTGTGGCGGAGAGAGAGAAAGGGGGGGAGACCGAGAGATGATGGAGAGATAGAAAGAGAGGAGGGAGGAGAGAGAGGACTGAAAGGAGACAGAGAGAGGAGGGGGTGACAGAGAGAGGAGTGGTGACAGATAGGTGGGGAGAGAGAGACAGGGGCCAGAGGAGGAGGAGGCGGAGATACAGAGAGTTATACTATTTCCTCATGGTTATACTTTGCATTTACCACAAGTTAACCTGGTTTGCCATGTTTAATATGCTTGAACATACCTCTCTGTACTTTACAATGCTTGCCTGTGCTTTACCAATCTTTCACTGTGCTATTACACTGTGCTATGCTTTTACTATGATAAACCTTTAAAAAGGAAGTTCTTAACCCTTTGCGGTCCAGGTCCGACATTCCAAAATTCCCATTCCGGTCCAATGTCGGACCCTGTCCCACATCATTGAAATGGCGTCATTCACAGGTCCCTAGTTGTTTTTCTCCGAAAAAAGCAGAGAAAAGCTTTCAATGGCCGAGAGAAGTCCCAGGAAAAGCCAAAATAAAATTGGAGGTGGATTTGCGCAAAACGCATCGTCCCTTCACCACAGACATAAACAACCAAGATGGCTGCTTCCTCAACCAGCACTCAAAGAAAATCGCGGACATTTGCAAAGCTTTTTCAGGTGTTTTCGTAATAACATAACGACTTAGGATTAGTTTGGTGATAAATCAATTGATCAGGAGAATCATATTACTTTTGAACAATATTACTTTAAAACAGTGTGTGTAAAATAAATATTACATGTAAAATCAATTGCACCTGATGAGCCTGACAGGTGCAGAATTCTATTGATCGCAAGAGAGAGGCGGGGGAGAAGAGAGAGGTGGTGGGAGAGAGAGGAGGGGGACAGAGAGAGAGGAGGGGACAAAGAGAGGAGGGGGGGACAGAGAGAGGAAGAAGAAAGTAGGGGGAGAGAAGATGGAGGAGAGGGAGAGAGGAAGGGGCAGTGAGAGGAGGGGAGAGAGGGGGGACAGGAGGTGGAGAGAGAAATGTGGGGGAGACAGAGGAGAGGGGGTAGAGAGGAGGGGGGACAGAGAGGAGTCCTGAGACAGAGAGCAGGAGGAGACAGAGAAAGTAGGGCAAGAGAAAGAAGGGGAGAGCGAGAGGATGGTGGGACAGAGAGAGGATGGAGGGGGAGAGAGAGAGAGGTGGGACAGAGACAGAGAGGGGAGCTGGAACAGAGGCAGGCTGTATCACCAGGTACAGGTGAGTATATACTGACACAGAGGCTGTGTCACCAGGTACAGGTGATTATATACTGACAAAGAGGCTGTATCACCAGGTACAGGTGATTATATACCGACACAGTCTGTATCACCAGGTGCAGGTGATTATATACCGACACAGAGTCTGTATCACCAGGTACAGGTGATTATATATCGACACAGAGGCTGTATCACCAGGTACAGGTGATTATATACCGACACAGAGTCTGTATCACCAGGTACAGGTGATTATATACCGACACAGAGGCTGTATCACCAGGTACAGGTGATTATCTACTGACAAAGAGGCTGTGTCACCAGGTGCAGGTGATTATATACCGACACAGAGGCTGTGTCACCAGGTACAGGTGATTATATACCGACACAGAGGCTGTGTCACCAGGTACAGGTGATTATATACTGACACAGAGGCTGTGTCACCAGGTACAGGTGATTATATACCGACACAGAGGCTGTATCACCAGGTGCAGGTGATTATATTCTGACAGAGGCTGTATCACCAGGTACAGGTGATTATATACCGACACAGAGGCTGTATCACCAGGTGCAGGTGATTATATACCGACACAGAGGCTGTATCACCAGGTGCAGGTGATTATATACCGACACAGAGGCTGTATCACCAGGTGCAGGTGATTTATATACTGACACAGAGGCTGTATCACCAGGTGCAGGTGATTATATACCGACACAGAGGCTGTGTCACCAGGTACAGGTGATTATATACTGACACAGAGGCTGTATCACCAGGTGCAGGTGATTATATACTGACACAGAGGCTGCATCACCAGGTACAGGTGATTATATACCGACACAGAGGCTGTGTCACCAGGTGCAGGTGATTATATACCGACACAGAGGCTGTATCACCAGGTACAGCTGATTATATACTGACACAGAGGCTGTGTCACCAGGTGCAGGTGATTATATACTGACACAGAGGCTGTGTCACCAGGTGCAGGTGATTTATATACTAACACAGAGGCTGTCACCAGTACAGGTGATTATATACTAACAGAGGCTGTCACCAGGTACACGTGATTATATACTGACAAAGAGGCTGTATCACCAGGTACAGGTGATTATATACCGACACAGGCTGTATCACCAGGTACAGGTGATTTATATACTAACACAGAGGCTGTATCACCAGGTACAGGTGATTATATACTGACAAAGAGGCTGTATCACCAGGTACAGGTGATTATATACCGACACAGGCTGTATCACCAGGTACAGGTGATTATATACCGACAGAGGCTGTATCACCAGGTACAGGTGATTATATACCGACACAGAGGCTGTGTCACCAGGTGCAGGTGATTATATACCGACACAGAGGCTGTATCACCAGGTACAGCTGATTATATACTGACACAGAGGCTGTGTCACCAGGTGCAGGTGATTATATACTGACACAGAGGCTGTGTCACCAGGTGCAGGTGATTTATATACTAACACAGAGGCTGTCACCAGTACAGGTGATTATATACTAACACAGAGGCTGTCACCAGGTACACGTGATTATATACTGACAAAGAGGCTGTATCACCAGGTACAGGTGATTATATACCGACACAGGCTGTATCACCAGGTACAGGTGATTTATATACTAACACAGAGGCTGTATCACCAGGTACAGGTGATTATATACTGACAAAGAGGCTGTATCACCAGGTACAGGTGATTATATACCGACACAGGCTGTATCACCAGGTACAGGTGATTATATACCGACAGAGGCTGTATCACCAGGTACAGGTGATTATATACCGACACAGAGGCTGTGTCACCAGGTACATGTGATTATATACCGACACAGAGGCTGTATCACCAGGTACAGGTGATTTATATACCGACACAGAGGCTGTGTCACCAGGTACAGGTGATTATATACCGACACAGAGGCTGTATCACCAGGTGCAGGTGATTATATACCGACACAGAGGCTGTATCACCAGGTACAGGTGATTATATACCGACACAGAGGCTGTGTCACCAGGTGCAGGTGATTTATATATTAACACAGAGGCTGTCACCAGGTACAGGTGTTTATATAGTAATACAGAGGCTGTCACCAGGTACACGTGATTATATACTGACAAAGAGGCTGTATCACCAGATACAGGTGATTATATACCGACACAGAGGCTGTGTCACCAGGTGCAGGTGATTTATATACTAACACAAAGGCTGTATCACCAGGTACAGGTGATTATATACTGACAAAGAGGCTGTATCACCAGGTACAGGTGATTATATACCGACACAGAGGCTGTATCACCAGGTACAGGTGATTATATACCGACACAGAGGCTGTGTCACCAGGCACAGGTGATTATATACCCGACACAGAGGCTGTGTCACCAGGTACAGGTGATTATATACCGACACAGAGGCTGTGTCACCAGGTACAGGTGATTATATACCGACACAGAGGCTGTGTCACCAGGTGCAGGTGATTATATACCGACACAGAGGCTGTGTCACCAGGTACAGGTGATTATATACCGACACAGAGGCTGTGTCACCAGGTGCAGGTGATTATATACCGACACAGACGCTGTGTCACCAGGTGCAGGTGATTTATATACTAACACAGAGGCTGTATCACCAGGTACAGGTGATTATATACTGACAAAGAGGCTGTATCACCAGGTACAGGTGATTATATACCGACACAGAGGCTGGTTCACCAGGTACAGGTGATTATATACCGACACAGAGGCTGTATCACCAGGTACAGGTGATTATATACCGACACGGAGGCTGTGTCACCAGGTACAGGTGATTATATACCGACACAGAGGCTGTGTCACCAGGTACAGGTGATTATATACCGACACAGAGGCTGTATCACCAGGTGCAGGTGATTATATTCTGACAAAGAGGCTGTATCACCAGGTGCAGATGATTATATACCGACACAGAGGCTGTATCACCAGGTACAGGTGATTATATACTGAACGTCTGTGATCGTCAAAAATTTCAGTTGACAGAAATGAAAAATGTGTATCACAACAAGTTTTGCATTACACCAATATACTATAACGCCTTGCCTGAATTTGCACAATAGTTACTAAACTAGCAAAATAATAATGCTTGATCTGTGTAATCAAAGGTAAAAAAATGAAATGTTCATGTTCGCCAGAAATTACATCATTGAAAAAAAAAATGAACCGCGCATCTGGCGTGTTCTGTCTTATTACCAGGAGCTGCGCGACAGCTTCAATAATGGCAAGTGGAAAAAGGTTTCAGTCAGATGTCAGTCTCAGGTGTTGTTTTGGATTTGGGAAGCGAGACGGAATCGGGATGGGTTTCTGTCTGCGATACCGATGCATTGACTTCATTCAAAAACACCCGCAGCCCAAAGAAAGCAACACGACTACTGCAGTTTACCCAAACTATCTATCACAGAAGACCCGCTCTTATGTGGAAGCAACATGCCTTGTGTTTTCCAACACTGTCCCACCTTGCAAGGGAATTGTTATGTATTCCGGTAACATTGACTCCAGCAGAGAGGATATTTTCAGCAGTCGGTAACATACGAAGAAGCGAGCCAGCCTGAGAGGAGAGGTTGTGGATGCAACACTGTTTCTAATAAAAAACAAACTGAACTTAAGAAAACACAGTTTTCATTTACGCTTTTGTTGTCAACCTGTTTTCTGTTATGTAATAAGTGAGCAACTCATTTATTTTATTTTTATTAAAAGGCACCTGTTCCACATTTCTTTGCAAACCAAGTAAATGTTTATTAAACTTAAATTTGCCTCTTAGTGGTTTCGTTAGCTTCAACAGCTACAAAAGGCCTAAAGTACTTCAGTAATGTTAATAATTAATCAACATGTGCCTTTGGAAACTTTGTTAGGCTACTGAGAAGAAGCAACAATGGCATATATGTATATATTAAAATGCAGCGTCTCCTTTATTTTTCAGGAATGAACAAAATAATGTTTACTAACTGCTATATGTCATCCTTTGTTCTGTTTTGTAAAAAAGACACACAACGTATTCATACTCCTTGAATATTTTTCTACTTTAAATAACATGTTACATTTAATAGATTTTATTACCTTTTGCAAACTAATGAATATCCGAACGAATCTAAATCTTGGACGAACATTTGAACATAAAAAGATCATGTTTGTCCCAGCACTGTTTGAAACTATGGTCACTAAATCTAACATGTAGTTTGTGTTTTATTCTGGGTTCAATCGGCAAGGGTTATTTTTATACATGTGTTTCAGTGATGCTTGGGGTTTTATATTAATAGCTAAGCAATATACACTGGGAACACCTGTAAATCTTACTGAAATCCTACAAAGGAAAACAATACATAAACCATTGGCTTTTGCAGAATGGTGAATTGGTAATATTTTACCAGTTATTTAAGGCTTATTTTGTATTGATAAATGTACTGTGTACCGATACCTACACATTTTAGAAGTGTTTATTCATTGGCACTCAAGCTGTCTTTTAATGTTTACACCCAGCATTTCAATTTTTCAGCAGTCTTCTCATCAAAAATTGTACCAACCATATCCAAAGCTGCTGGAAAAATGAGTTTTGGGTCATTTCCACTTTTGCAACCCAGTGTGCAACCAAATATGGTGCCAGTAGGGCCTTATCATTCAAAGCAATTCACCGACTGAGAACTTGAATTCCTGTTGCTTCGTTTGGAAATATTCAAAAGGCTTATTTGCTAGCTCCCCATGCTTTTTTAAATGTCTTTTTAACCCTTTAAGGACTGGGATCATGTGAACACGATCACACTGAAGTCGGCTTCTAGGACCATGATCGTGATGACCTACAAGGCCATCGTATTTTGCAGTACATGCTTGAAACACATATCAATGGATAGGGGACAGACTGACTTCACTTCCTGATTTTTTTCGTGTGACGTCACTGAGAGGCGCATTTAGGGCAGGATTTTCAAACCCCAGTGTTATTGTATGGAACTCGTGGTATAGTAACGAAAGCTTTAGTATCAAGTGATTTTCAAACCCCAGTGTTATTGTATCAAACTCGTGGTATAGTAACGAAAGCTTTAGTAGCAAGTGATTTTCAAACCCAAGTGTTATTGTATCAAACTCGAGGTATAGTAACAAAAGCTTTAGTATCAAGTGATTTTCAAACCCCAGTGTTATTGTACCAAACTCGTGGTATAGTAACGAAAGCTTTAGTATCAAGTGATTTTCAAACCCCAGTGTTATTGTACCAAACTCGTGGTATAGTAACGAAAGCTTTAGTATCAAGTGATTTTCAAACCCCAGTGTTATTGTATCAAACTCGAGGTATAGTAACAAAAGCTTTAGTATCAAATGATTTTCAAACCCCAGTGTTATTGTACCAAACTCGTGGTATAGTAACGAAAGCTTTAGTAGCAAGTGATTTTCAAACCCCAGTGTTATTGTACCGAACTCGTGGTATAGTAACGAAAGCTTTAGGATCAAGTGATTTTCAAACCCCAGTGTTATTGTATCAGACTCGTGGTATAGTAACGAAAGCTTTAGTATCAAGTGATTTTCAAACCCCAGTGTTATTGTACCGAACTCGTGGTATAGTAACGAAAGCTTTAGTAGCAAGTGATTTTCAAACCCCAGTGTTATTGTATCAGACTCGTGGTATAGTAACGAAAGCTTTAGTATCAAGTGATTTTCAAACCCCAGTGTTATTGTACCAAACTCGTGGTATAGTAACGAAAGCTTTAGTAGCCTTCCTACAGATGTCAGGACTGCCCAGTCCCTGACCACATTCCGGCGCCTCCTTAAGACTCATCTCTTCAAAGAGCACCTGTAGAACTCCTCTGTTGTATCCTGGGACACTATCACCCTTCATTTAAATATGCTTTAGTTTGCTCTTATCTGCCCCCTATTTTACTACATTTAATCCTATGCTTCAGAATACTGTAATCTGCCAAGTGTTTAACCTGTAGTATTTTGTACTTAATCATATCCTGATGTAACTATCACTATTTAATCATATCCTGATGTAACTTTCACTATTATCTGCTGTATTATTGAATTGTGGTTTGTCACACTTGAAAAAATTATTGTATTTCTTGCTCTTATTGTATGACTTGTATTGTAACACTTGAATGTATTTGTATTTGCTTGCGATTGTAAGTCGCCCTGGATAAGGGCGTCTGCTAAGAAATAAATAATAATAATAATAATAAAGTAGCAAGTGATTTTCAAACCCCAGTGTTATTGTACTGAACTCGTGGTATAGTAACGAAAGCTTTAGTAGCAAGTGATTTTCAAACGAAATGTGTTAATTAAATCAATTCGTTAATGAACACATTTCTTGTTAAAAAGCTTAATTGTAAAAGTGTCATTCTCCCTTGCCTGGATGCCAGCAGCACCTCCCCCAAGTTAAACACAGCTACGTAGTGATGGATTCTGATCGTTTTCTGTTTTGTTTTGTAGACCATGCTGAACTGGTCAGCGGGGTTTTAATTAAGCCCTGGGTTCAGTGGCTAACATACGGTTTGCCTGGCTGTGTTACTTAAACCTCTTTATTTTCCTTTCTTATATATACTGTACAGATAACTATTGGTCAATGAAAATAGTTAAGTAGGTCTATGGATATATATTTTTAGAAAATGGTTAGGTGAACTAGAATATTATTCTTCTAAGAATGTACCTTACTTATTTCTATATCGTTATTAGTACCATTGTGGATATTTCAAACTGTAACTGTTTACACATACGGATTGTCTATCGAGTCATTTTAGTCATTTGTATTATGCTAAATACCCCCTTTTATTATTGGTTTCTATTTTGTATGTGTCAGTTTGTTTATACTGTATGTTTGTATGAATATATTTCTTTTTTCTTTTCTTTTCTCCCTTTTTTTCAACCTTGGCACGGGGTATCAAATTATTTGCGCAGACTTGAGAGACTTTCAGTATTTTTTTTATGTTAATTAGTTATTTTCAGTTTAATAACATCACGCTTTAAATAGGTTGAAATGTCTTTTTTTGAAAATGTGTATTTTATGGGCTGTAACCTTTCACTTGTATCTGTGGATTTAGGCATGTATAACACAAATTCAGTTTTTTTGCTCTTTTTTTCTCTCGGGTCTCAGACAACTGCACTATTTATGCAATCCTTTGATCTAAGGTTGATCATGGATTCCTCTTACCTTGTCTTATTTTTTGCAGCCTATACTTTGATCTTGTATTTTTGCTGTCATTAGGATGTGTGCTAATAGAGGAAGTGCTGTCAGTTTTGTAAGTTGGAATGTAAAAGGGCTGAATCACCCAGTGAAGTGAAACACGGTTCTAGCGCATCTCCAGCATTAAAATGCTGGAACTGCATTCTTGCAGGAGACCCGTTTTCGAATGTCAGATCACTTCCGCATGAGCAGGGATAGGGTGGGGCAGCTCGACCATTCAGCATTTCATGCCAAGGCCAGAGGTGCTGCAACCTTAGTACTTAAAAACATACAATTTCTTGCTTCTGAAGTTATTGCTGATAAGAACGGTCGTTATGTTGTTGTAGGCAGACTCCTATGATTCTGGTCAATGTTTCTGCCCCAAACTGGGATGACAGGGATTTTATTACACATTTTTTAACTTCACTTCCTGATTGAAATACACACTTTAGGGTGGGGACTTTAACTGTTGCTTAAATCCTGCATTAGACCGCTCATCCTCGAAATCTACCTCACTTTCTAAAACTGCTTTAGCCATCCGATCCTTTCTTTCAGATTACAGGCGCTTTTTATTTCCTACAGGTAGACAATACTCTTTTTTTCTCCTGCTCACCACACACTCACGTTTTGATTATTTTTTTCTGGATAATAAACTGCTGTCCTCTGTTCGCTCTTGTACGAATCACAGCATAGTTATATTCTGATCATGCACCTGTCATATTAGAACTAAATTTTCCGAATCAGGTTACGCCCAGGGCTCCTGCATTTTAGCAGCCTTCTACTTTCTGATGAAAATTTTGTTAAATTTATGTCTGAACAAATTACTTATTTTTTTGATACAAGTAACTCCCCAGGAGTCCCCATTACAACTATATGGGAGGCAATGAAAGCTTACCTGCGTGGTCAGATCATCTCTTTCAGTGCTCAAAAGAACAAACGTTGCAAGAAGAGACTGTCAGAGCTACCTGATCTTATTCTTCAGCTGGATCAGCAGTATGCTGCCTCACCCGCTCCTGATTTGTATAAGGAGTGATTAAGATTGCAGATGGAATTTGATTTACTTGCTTCTCAACGGGTAGAAAAACAACTACTCAGATCGCGCATTGTTTTGTATGAATACGGTGATAAAGCTAGCAAGCTTTTAGCTCACCAATTACACCAATCCAGTGCTTCTCATTTGATCAATGAATTTCGAACAAAGTGAGGCTCTGTTGCAACTGAGCAAAAAGCTATCAATAAGCCATTTAAATGGTTTTACTCACATTTGTATACTTCTGAATCTGTTACGGATCATTCTTTAATTGACTCTTTCTTTCACAATCTTGACCTGCCTTCTATTAACCTCCAATCAAAGGCTAGCTTAGAGGAGCCCTTTTCTACTGAGGAAATAACAGAGGCAATTAAATCAATGCAAAGCAGCAAGTCTCCTGGGCCTGTGGTTTTCCGGTCGAATTTTATAAAAACACTTTCGGCCCAACTCTCCCCATTTTTGATGTCTATGTTCACTGAATAATTTAAGTCACAATCTCTCCTCCCTACACTTTATCAAGCTTCAATATCCTTACTGCTAAAAAAGAATAAGGACCCTCTCGAATGCAGCTCGTATCGCCCAGTTTCATTACTTAACACAGATGTCAAAATTTTGGCCAAGGCTTTAGCTCGCAGGCTCGATTGAATTATTCCTTCTGTTGTTTCTTTAGATCAGACAGGTTTTATCCAGAACCGTCATTCCTTTTTTAACTTAAGACGCCTGTTTAATATTATATATACATCTTCCGCTGACCCGGACCCTGAAGTACTTATCTTTGCTACCCTTCAAAAATTTGGATTTGGTCAAAACTTTATTTCTTGGACAAAATTACTCTATACATCCCCTGCTGCCTCGGTTCGTACCAACAATATGAACTTGTATCTTGGAACCTGTCAGGGATGCCCCCTATCTCCTCTATTATTTGCATTGCAATGGAGCCCCTTGCTGCTTCCCTTCACAGTAATCAGCGTGTTAGTGGGGTGGTTTGTGGAGGATTGGAGCAAAAGGTATGTCTGTGTGGCCATGCCATGCGGGAGTTTTTTAGTCAGGTTGCTTTCAATGTAAGAGCGTGTGATTATTGTGATAGGTTTTTTGTACACAGTGTTTTTTTTTGTTAAATGAATACTATCATGACGCTACACTGAAGCATATGGGATGGCTAATGGATGCAGGAGCTGTTTTTTTTCTTCCTGTTCTGGCGTGATGCAGCGGCGGGACCTGGCCAGAGTTTATCATTTCAAGTTCAACATCGGGTGAGATCCACTTGGTTTTTTCTTTTATTTGTGGTTACTGGCTTCAGTAACACTGATGGGTTGTGTTTTTTGATCTGACTATTTTTTGCTTTTTTGTTTTTGTTCGCTGGACTCTTTTTGGTTTTTGTTTTCATTTCATTATATTCGAGACATTTTTGTGGATTGTTCGGTTTACCTAAGGAGCTTACCAAGGGTTTTTTCTCCGCTTGGATACAAAGGACATTGTTTTGATGTTTTACAACTTGCAATGTCTGGATGTTATTAGCTACTCTAAATGTCTAGTTTAGTATTACTGTGTATCTTTTTTTTTTATTTGGTTGTACAAGTATGATCACATGCTAAATTGAAAGAGGTGCTGCTGAGAGTAATTATTGAGAGAACTGCTGTTAAACTTTTAATGGTTACTGACCTGCCTTAAAGTACCAATACAAAGAAACTCTGAAATCAATTGTTTTTGTGCCTAATTGTTTAATTTCATTGAGGTTAACCAGGTCCTATTCATTTCTTCATGCTGTTACTGCATTCGTGGTGCACATTAAACATATTCGTAAAGTTCAGAATCAGTGTGTGTGACCTTGGTGTTCCACGCTGGCAGACAGCTTTTCTGTTAAAATATTTCGTTAGTTGTGAATATAGGACAGTAATTTGGAGTGTTTATCTGGGGCCCCTTTTAATTGGTGAATGCTAAAAGCTGCTCTGTTTCATCTGTATGCTGTTGATCTCCTTCTTTATTTATCTGACCCTTCTACATCCCTTCCTCATGTTCTGTCTACCCTGGACCAATTTGGATACAAACTCAATTTACATAAAAGTGAATTATTTCCAATCAATCCTCCTGCAACACATTGTCAATTTGCTGATTTACCTTTCAAAATTACTTATGATAAATTTACATTTCTAGGAATTTCTGTAACATGGTCCAATGTAGATCTCTAAATCTAATTTCACCGCCTTACTGGAACATATTAAAAAAGATTGCTGGCTGCATTAATTCAGTTCAAATGAACGTGCTTCCTAAATTCTTATATCTTTTCCAGTGTATTCCTATTTTTATTCCTAAATCTTTTTTCAAGACGCTGGATACACTAATCTCATCTTTTATATGGAATAAGAAAAACCTGCGCAAGACCTAAACGGTTGGGAGGATTGGCCTTGCCCAACTTTCAATGTTATTATTGGTCAGCTAATATTCGTTGTATCACATACTGGCTCCACCATCATCTACAGCAGACAGGGCCTGCCTGGCTACTGATTGAAGCTGCCTCATGTCAGCCTACACCTTTACCAGCATTGATATGTTCCTCACTGCCTCTTTCCTTCACACAGTTTAGTTCTAGCCCTATAGGAGGCTGTGTGATCCAGTGGTTAAAAGGGCTTGTAACCAGGAGGTCCCCGGTTCAAATCCCACCTCAGCCACTGACTCATTGTGTGACCCTGAGCAAGTCACCTAACCTCCTTGTGCTCCGTCTTTCGGGTGAGACGTAATTGTAAGTGACTCTGCAGCTGATGCATAGTTCACACACCCTAATCTCTGTAAGTCGCCTTGGATAAAGGCGTCTGCTAAATAAACAAATAATAATAATAATATAGTAAAACATTCCCTTAAGATTTGGGCCCAGTTTAGACAGAATTTTGGTTTTCAGTCTCAATCTATGTTCTCTCCCATTGCTATGAATCATAATTTTGCACCCTCTCTGAATGTTGTTTCCTTCCAAGCATGGCATGGTAAGGGTCTGAAATTTGAAAGTTCTGTATATTGATGATAATTTTGTTTTTTGAGCAACTTTCTCAAAAGTGTAATATTCCAATCCACACTTCTTCGGTACTTGCAGATTCGACACTTTGTCGCGTAGTAAGGTGACCCATTTCCTCTATTTACCTGTTGAATCCCCCATCGATTCTCTTCTTAAACTTAATCCTCAATGTAGGGGTATGATTTATAATTTACAATTCTATTTTTTCATTACATTGTCCTTCAATAACTACTATAAGGGCTGCCTGGGAGCTGGACCTTGGCTTTAATTTTACAGACGACATTTGGGACTCTATTATTTTAAGAGTACACCCCTATTTGTGCACGCCACGCTCCGATTCAATTAAAAACCCTTCATCGCATCCACATGTCCAAAACTAAATTGACAAACATTTATCCTAATATTGATCCGACATGTGATAGATGTAAGCAGGCTCCAGCCTCATTGATCCATATGTTTTGGACCTGTCCTAGGCTAGCCGCATTTTGGAACTATGTCTTTGAGACCATCTCTCAAATGTTTAATTTGCCCATTGACCCCACACCACTGACAGCGGTGTTTGGTGTTGCACCTGATGGGCTTCCTTTGTCCAAACTCCAATCCAGCACCCTGGCTTTCACATGTCTTTTGGCCCGCCCCCTTATTTTGATGGATTGGAGGCAGGCTGCCCCACCCTCTTAGGGATGTGCTTTTGGTACATTTTTATGAATGTTTAAATGCATCAAGATTTCAGGTTGTAACACAACAAACTGTGAAAACGTCCAAGGGGGGTGAATACTTACTATAGGCACTTTATATACATACATATTATTGAACACATTTTTGGATAGTATAATGTTTTTAGAATACTATGTTCCCGCTAGCCGCTCGCCAAGTCGCCACAAGTGAAACGTTTTCCCATGTGGCTCATCTATCTTTCACCAAGTTCGCCATGGTGGCGAAGGCTTTGAAAAATGTACTTGTTTAAGACTGCCAACACGATTACATTCAACGTGTGCTGATAGATTAATCAATACTGACTGTTTAGTTTGATTTCATTTCGCCCAATGAAAGCCCTTTAGCTTGTTCACGTAACATGTATGCCACAAACGTTGTGTTTGGCGGGAGGAGAGAGGGTCTAATTAGAAACAGTCAGCGGACGACACTGCTTCTAAAAAATGTTTTTTAAAAAAACATGGCATCCAAACGGAAAAATTCTTGACGTGTTTTTTTGTACAGACAAATTATCTGAATCATGTTCCGAAAGATGTAGCTGAAGAAATACCAACCATGTATACACAACTACAATATGAGCATGACAGTCACAGGGAGGTGAAGCAGTCTGGTTTCAACATACCCTCTGGTCCCGAAAGAACATTTTCACAGACGGCAAGCCAGAAACACGCAGCTTCAAAAGATCACAGCTACGTTTTTTTTTTCTTTTTTCATTGTTTGCTATCTGTTTAAAATGTGTTGAAATATATTTTGGAAGTGGATTCGAAAGAGAAACAATTTAATAAAAAATAAAAACACATTTATTATTTCAAAAAGAAGGATTCGTCTCACTATGATATATTTAGTTTTAATGTCAGAATCGGTGCAAAATTACTGTCAGTATTCCCAGGTGAAAGAACACTGTAAATAAAAAGGTTTTTTAAACACAGTAGTGGCTGTACAATTCTACTAATATTATTAATCACATCAGTACAAGCTTGTGTAACTAGAGCTGCGGTTAGTCAGGTAGGCATTAATATTAACACACACGCGCACTGTCCTGCAGTGGAAAGAAAACCGTGTCACAGTCGAAATAATGTAAAGGATTAGGCAGCACATGAATATCTCTGTGAACCTACTGAGGAAATCTGTAACGACGTTTTTTTCATGTGGGACTAAGTTTGGTATTTATTAAATGGGAATCAGAGTTATAGTGCACTTTAAATGTACTGTTTATGTGTATTGTAAAGTGTAGAGTCTGGCATTTAAATAAGTACGTATTTTCAAATAAAATACACGTGTTTTTGCCTTGTGAAACAGTATTGTTAAGTGGCTTAAGTTTTTCCAGTGTGGCTAAAAAATGTTAAGTTGCTTTAGCCACAGTGGCTAACTAAATGAAAGTCTAGAGGGAACGTAGCAATAGTGTGTTTCTTAAAGGTTCATTTAACAACAAAAAAAACAGGAAGGTTTTTTTTTTTGTAGGTTTTTTTTATATAAGTAACTTTGATCAAAATGATATGGTTTAAAAAAAATAAAATAATAATTTAAAAAGAGAATCATCACCCACTGTACAGCACTAATGCAAAATGGCCACAGGAAAGTTTAAAGTGCTGTGCTTACAATTGAAAAAAGTTGGACATACTTTCACTTCTGAAAAGGTAATTATCAGTGATAAAATAGCACAATATTTTGGAATTTTAAAGCGCACTGTGACTGATATTAAAAAGCCTGCCTCGGAGATTTACTGTTTGCAGTCTTTGATAGTAGGGGTGGGATTTTGAGATCTATTGTTGCCGAGACGAGCACTTGAACATTACAATTTCCGAGTACTGGAATCAAACGCCACCTCCTCTACATACTGTACTAGTGTATAAAACCTCCCAAACATTGCCACAAGTCCTATTTTAAATGTTAAACTAACACACAATCAAGTAATATATTAAGTAATTAATATAATGGTTGCCTTTGTGCAGTTAATTGTATATGGTCAAGTAATACTAAACGTAAAGTATTCAAATTCACGTATTCACACAACTTTACATTAAATTGTAAAGAGATGCCTGGCCTTCCTGTTTGAAGTGTGTCTCAGGGGTCCTTTACTTTAGTGCAGTAGTACCAACATACAAATAAAAACTGTACTAAACATAAACGGCCGTTCGGTCCAAAAGCTTACAGAACAATTTCAAGTGAAAAAAGCCTTCCACCTATGGGAAGATTGGGGAATGGGGTCCACGAGTCTGTGGTAATTGCAATTTTTTCTCCCTTTGAAAGTTTTATATGAACAGCTGCACATCGATTTTTTTCCAACCTCACCGTTATTGTTTTATGGGTTGGCACAGTATTGGGATAATCTTACATCGATTTAAAAAAAAATATTTTATTTGAAATTCTTAGATATTTTAGTATATATTACAACGTGGTTAGCAGTAGTTATTTGACGATAAGAATGCCTTGCTTAATTTTTTTGGCGCGAATTACTGCTACGCTTTTTGCAATGCTGTCCCTTCGGTTTGCCTTAGTTTTTTTTTTTTTTTATACAGGTCTCGTTTCTGACTGGTAGCCGGGTAATTTAAAACATCTAGTGCTCTCAGGACTTGCCGTTCTTTTGGAACCGTTGGTTGTTTATTTTCTTTATCTATTTCGTTAGTCTGGGTTTAGTAATGTCTATTGATTTTCAAGATGTAGTTTTGTTTAGGATTAGATATTCAGTCTTTTCATGGACACTATCTTTTTACTCAGCTTTACTAACGTTTGTTGTTTTGTCTTCAGTAGTAAGTTCAATATTTTGTTTTTTCTTTGATGCTTTTTTTTTTGCTAGCCGTGTTTCTCTTTCTATATTTCTTTGGTTTTGGTTTTGAACGCACTGTTGTCAACGCTGGTGCGAGGTTTTTTTTTCAAGCATGGATTAAAAGGAACATTGCAGCTCTATTAAGAAGTTTCATCACCGTTGACCCGAACAGTAGAACTGGGTGAGATCAATCCTTTTTGGTTTTTTTTCTTCTTTCAGTTGCTATTGGATTACAATTTTGAATGGCCATTTTTTGTTTAGTTTTTTGGTACAATTAACTTTTTAACTCTTTCAGGACCACGCATTTTTCTGTGGGACTGTAGTTGACTCTCTTCCTATAAACAAATCACCAAAAATCTATTTTTTACAGTAGCATCTTGCAAATGGTGAACATTTTAAAATACTGCAGAAACCATATATACGTTTATTTTGTTTTTTGTTTATTTTATTTTTTTAAGTTAAGTAATTTTTATTACGTATTCTGCTTAGACATACATGTATAAAAACACTTTATTATATGACCAGAGGGACCTTAAAATATTTCCTGAAAGTTTTGTTGAAAAATATTGATGTTTGGGTAGATTACAAGACATTGTTGCACCTGAGTGATTGCAATGACATCATACATTATTCTCAAGGTCTTTATAAGCAATAATGGACACTACTCTCAATTTATTATTTCTCAAAATAAATATTTATAAATAAAATAGTTACTGATCAGTAATAAGGAAAAATAAAAGTACCTGATACATTTAGTTCATGAAATAGTATCTGCTTATATCCACTCATTTCTTGATTTATAAATGTTGTAGAAACATACATATTAAAACACATGAGACAGAATAAATCTTCAAATACATCAGATTGACAGGGTTTCCTCTTTTTTATTCGCTCTAAACAAGTTTCTGTGATGTTTTGTCTCTGCCGGGCTGCTGTAAACAGCCTCCGCCCTTTAGACACTAAGTGTCCCTCTCAGTGACGTCACATGAAAAAAAGCACTGAGGCTTTTTGACTTTTAACTTTTTGGGAGAGAGAGCTAATAAATAGAGTGGTTGTAACCGCTATTCAAACCAGCCCTGGTGTCCTGCCTTTTCAGCTCCGCCGCTGGAAACCCAGAACACCGTCGCTAGATTGTTGTCAGAAGTGGAGGCGAAGCAGGTACCCCAACACACACTTGGAAGCTGGCAGGGGAGAGTGTAGAAATGCAAAACTACTCGCCCAAATAAGTGGCATAGCCAAAAACTAGATTGGCCCAGCATCAATAT
Organism: Huso huso; assembly: GCA_036884735.1. Taxonomy (NCBI): domain Eukaryota; kingdom Metazoa; phylum Chordata; class Actinopteri; order Acipenseriformes; family Acipenseridae; genus Huso; species Huso huso. Next base: position 28,867,413 of record CM072668.1, read on the forward strand.
TGAAGTGTTGACGAAACTAGACTAAGCAAATTAATGGCACCAAACCAGATTCACCCAGCATCGATTTTGAGCTGCGTTGGGCCGAAACTAGACTCGCCCGGCTAGCCCCAAATTCAGTGAAAAAATGTTGAAAAAACGGGTTATGCCCACCGTCTTTTTTCAAGTTCTGGGCCCATCTAGATTCGCCCGGTGAGAGACGCCCAAAAAGTAGTAAGTTCAGAATTAAGCCCCTAGCCCTTGGCAAAACTAAATTGGCCCGGGCAAAACTAGACCACCGGGTTTCACCCTTAACACACACACACATATATATGTATATATAATTATCACATGTAATTACAGTGAAATAAAAACAATGCAGAATGTTATGTCATTTTTATGTCTATTGTAGTTAATGGAATATCTGTTAATAAAGTATATTTAAAATAATGTTTATCTGTCTATCTTTCTATTTGCTTTTAGATGTGTATCTCATTAGAAAGACGTTCTTGGTTTTTAATGAGTGGATGAAAGCACTTTTAGAAACAGGATATAGTTTCCGGTAATGGAGTAGCCAGGCAGATGGGAAAACAGGTGAAGAAACAGTAGTAGGACAAACAAAAAAGGATACACAGGTTGTAGATTTGTTGTTTTTTGTTTTATAGCTGTGGAAAGTTTGAAATACATTTTTGCTAATCTAGTACTTAAAAAAAAATCTACATTACAATAACATATTCAATACTGTAATAAAAAAAAAATCACCTGCAACAAAGCTGGAATTGCATTGCTTCAAATCACCTGCAACAAAGCTGGAATTGCATTGCTTCGGTTAGCTGATGGAGATAGATCGGTATGTAAAATATTTGTTAGGGTTTCAGTTGACCGTCTATTAAAACAGTACCGGCTTCTCAATTCAGTCTCGCTAAAAACTTACAATGTGGTTCCCCTGTGTACAAAAACACGCTTAGGGCAATTAAATAAATCATTTACTATCACCTGTCGAGCCATGGCAGAAAAAAAAGTTGTTTCAATGGCAGATCTGGACTTATGCCTCCTTCAGGGTAGTCTCAAAATGAAGACCTTAGTTAAGACCAAAATTCCATTAAGACTCGTTCGTGAGTCTGACTTATGACCAGTCTTAGACTTAAGCCAGCTTTGTGAATACGGCCCCTGGACCTGTGGCAGCAAACCCCTAGGGCTGCTGCTGAGCAGCTGGTGGTTTCACCCGTTGCCTTCTGTGCATAAGGCGGTCAGCGGAATTGGCGGCGTTGCCCCCTCTGTGTCTGGCCGTCCTTATGGTGGGGAGCCAACCTGCAGGCACTGTCGGCCACTGAGTCTGGGGCTGCTGAGCCCTTGGACACCAAGGCGCCGTTTGATTCCTGGCTTGAGGAGCCTTTCTGGGCAGCAAGCGCCTTCTAGGAGCTCAGCAAATGTTTGTCCACCGCTGGACTGAACGTATGGCCTGGTGTGACTGGGGCATCCAAAAGGAGGCCTTGTCCCCATCAGGCACTGATGCCTGGGAGAGGCAAAGCTGCCATCGAGCAGCTAACAGTGCTGCGAGGCCTCAGGGGAGAGACTGTCTATTATATTAGGACATCTGCAGCAGGTGGTCAGTGACCAGGTTCAGCTCCTTTAGCATCCTCTGGGGGGCCTGTGATTCACGACAAGCTCTGCACAAGCTTCAACTGCTAAGCCACCAGGATGCTCGTGTAGTTAGCCAGCCGGGTAGCTAGAGCTTCTGCCGCGTAGGCACTTTTTAACATTGCCTCTGTGACCTTGCATTGTTTGTTAGGGCACGACACATCTTTGGAGAGGACCGCCAGATGTATGCTTTGTACAAGGGAAGCAATGGATGCTGCGACAGGAGGAAAGTGGCCAAGCCAAGCCACAACCCTTCTAGAGGGAGCGGAGGGTCTGTCAAAAATGGAGCACTTTGGCTCGGACTCAAGTCACGGCTCTTCCAGTGCTGTGGTGGCTTCTTTACAATAAAGCCATGAGCTCTGGAGCCAGTGGCTCGTCCTCCTCCAGCTCCTCCAATTGATGTTTCTCTAGCTCCCCGGGAGTCCCCGAGGCAGCCAGGGACATGGTCATCCTTCAGCAACTTGCACTGCAGTGGAGGGAGCAGTGGTGGGTTGCACTGGACACGCCTCAGCCAGTGCCTTCAACATCTGGCTCTGGGCTGAGATGGCTTCCCCCATTGATCCATCTGATCTTAATGGCCGGGTCACCGGGAGTGGTTGGCGGGGGGGGGGATGAGGTCGAATCAAGACCGCGAGGGCTTCTGCCTTTCGTTTTCGACTGGAGCACTATCTGCCGACGGATGCATTGATGGCGTTATCCTCCTCTGAAGGGATAGGCTTCTCTCTGCAAGAATGGAACCCATGCATCGTTGCAGCAAGACTCTAGAAATGCACGCAGGTGTTAACACAGTACGGTGCACGGCACTGAATACGGTACGATGTACATTGCAATACGGCAAGTTATGCATGGTACAGTGTACTGCAGTGCACAGGGCGGACGGAGGCGCCGGTATGGTAAGGTCCGGTGCACGGTGCAGTATAGTGCACGGAGACACGGGTATCGGTCGCGGTTACACGGTCGCGGTGCGATTGTACAGAGGCACGGCACGGTGCGGTTACACTGTGCGGTATGGTGTACAGAGGCACGGCACGGTGCGGTACAGTGCACTGTGTGGGCACGGTGTACAGAGGCACGGTACGGGTGCGTACGGTACAGAGGCACGGCACGGTATGCACTCAGCGGCACGGTGTACAGAGGCACGGGTACGGGTGCGGTGCATGTGCGGTATGGTGTACAGAGGCACGCACAGTGCGGGTGCGGCACGGGTGTACAGAGGCACGGCACGGTGCGGCATGCACGGTGCGGCACGGTGTACAGTGGCACGGTGCGGTGCACTGTGCACGGCACAGTGGCAGTGGCACGGTGGTGCGGTGCACCGTGCGGTACGGTGTACAGAGGCACGGTGCGGTGCGGTGCACGGTGCGGTACGGTGTACAGAGGCACGGCACGTGGTGCACTGCGCGGTACGGTGTACAGAGGCATCGGTGGCGCGTGCGGCACGGTGCGGTACGGTGCACAGAGGCACGGTACGGTGCGGAGCACCGTGTGGTACGTACAGAGGCATCGCGGTGCACTGTGCGGTATGGTGTACAGAGGCACGGTGCGGTGCGGTGCACTGTGCGGCACGGTACATGAGGCACGGGTGCGGTGCATGGTGCGGCATACGTGTACAGAGGCATGGTATGCATGGTGCGGTGCGGGATGGTGTACAGAGGCACGGTGCGTGCACGGGTGGGTACGGTGTACAGAGGCACGGTACGGTGCGGTGCACTGCGCGGCACGGTACAGAGGCACGTGAGGTGCGCGCCGTGCGGTATGGTGTACAGAGGCACGGTGCGGGCGGTGCACTGTGCGGCACGGTACAGCTGAGGCACAGTACAGTCACGGTGCACTGCTCGCGATGCAGTGCAGGCGGTGAGGTGCGGTGCACTGTCGGTATGGTGTACAGAGGCGGTGCGGTGCGGTGCGCAATGGCGGTATGGTGTACAGAGCCGCGTTGGTCTGCGGTGCGTATCGCGATGCACGGTGTAGAGAGCCGCGGTGCGGTGCACTGTGCGGTATGGTGTAGAGGCGCGGTGGGTGCGTTTGCTGTGCCGATGCGGTGTACAGAGGCGCGATGCGGTGCGGTGCGTAGTGCGATGCGGTGTACAGAGGCGCAGTGCAGTGCGATTGTGCAGAGACGGTGCGGTGCTGCTGCGGTACGGTGCACTGTACGATGCGGTGTGCACGAGAGGCCGCGGTGCGGTGGCGGGGTGCGCGGTGCGGTCGCGGTGCACTGTGCGGTGCAGTGTACAGGGCTGATGCGATGCGGTGCACTGTCGCGGTACTGATGTACAGAGCCGCGATGCGATACGGTGGCAAGAGCTGCGGTGCGGTGCGGTGCGCGATCATGATCCCGGTGCACAGGGCGCGGTCACGGTCACGGGCACTGTGTGCGTCTGATGTTACCGAGGCACGGTGGTCACGATTGCACTGCTGATGGTACAGAGCCTGGTCGGTCCCTGCCGGTGCACTGTCGATGCAGTGTACAGGAACGCGGTACAGTCGGTGCACGTAGTGCGGTCACGGTGTACAGAGGCATGGTGCAGTGCAGTGGGTACGATGGGGTGTACAGAGGCCGCAGTAAGGTGGGTGCCCGATGCAGTGCACAGAGGCCGTGCAGTGCGGTGCTATGCGCGGTGGGGTGCCACAGAGACGCGGTGAGTGCGGTGCACTCTGCGGTGCGCATGGTGTACAGAGGCACGGTGCAGTGCACTGTCGCGATGCAGTGTACAGAGGCCGCAGTGCTGATGCAGTTGCTGCAGTGCGATGCGGTGTGCAGAGGCAGTGCCCCAGTGCGGTGCACTATGCGGTATAGTGTGCAAGAGCCGCGATGCAGTGCATGTGCGGTATAGTGTACAGAGGCACAAGTGCAGTGCTGTGTACTGTCGCGATACAGTTTACAGAGCCGCAGTGCAGTCGGTGCACTGCTCAAGTACGGTGTGCAGAGGCGCGGTGCGGTGCGGTGCGCATGCGGTAGCAATTGAAGGCACGGTGCTGATGCGGTGCACTGCGGTATGGTGGCACGGAGACGCAGTGCGGTGCGGTGCGGTCGCGATGCAATTATGCAGAGGCGCATTGAGGTCGTTGCATGTGCGGTACGGTATACAGAGCGATGCGGTGTGATTACTGTGCGGTCACGGTGTACAGAGCGGGGCTGCTGATCTTGCGTGCATTTATGCGGTCTGGTGTACAGAGGCACGGTGAAGTGCGGTGCATTGTGCGGTATGGTGTACAGGCGCGATGCGGTGGGGTGCACTGTCGCGATACGGTGTACAGAGGCGCGATGCGGTCTGGGGTGCACTGTGCGATACGGTGCTGAAGGCGCGATGCGGTGCGGTGCACTGTGACATGGTGTACAGGGCACAAGTACGGTCACGCGGTGCACTGTCGCGGTGGTGTACAGAGAGAGCCGCGGTGAGGTGCGGTGCACTGTGCGGTGTGTGTGCAGAGGCACGGTGCGGTGCGGTGCGGTGCACTGTGCGACATGGTGTACGGAAGGCCGGTGAGGTGCGGTGCATGTGCTGAGTCACCGGTGTAGAGGCACGGTCACGGTGCTGTCTTGGTCTACAGTGTACAGAGGCCGCAGTGCTGATGCGGTGCACTGTAAGTGCGATATGCAGAGGCCTGCAGTGCAGTGCGGTGCCGTGCACAGTGTATAGAGGCACGAGAATGCGGTGCGGTGTACAGAGACAGATGCGATGCGGTGTGATACGGTGTACAGAGGCGCAGTAGGTCTGATGCAGTGCACAGAGGCACAGTGCGGTGTGGTGCACTGTGCGGCACGGTGGCCGAGGCACGGTGAGGTGCGGTGCACTGTGCGGCATGGTGTACAGAGGCACGGTGCGGTGCGTGCACTGTGCGGCACGGTGTACAGAGGCACGGTACGGTGTACAGAGGCACGGTACGGTGCGGTGCACTGTGCGGTATGGTGTACAGAGGCACGGTACGGGTGCGCGGTGTGCGATGGTGCACAGAGGCACGGTAATGCGCGGTGCACCGCGGTACGGTACAGAGGCACGGGCGCGGTGCAGTGCGGTGCACGCACAGAGGCACGGCACGGTGCGCGTGCACTGTGCGGTATGGTGTACAGAGGCACGGTGCGGTACGGGTACAGAGGCACGGTGAGGTGCGGTGCATGTGCGGTACGGGTTTATAGAGGCATGGTGCGGTGCACCAGCGGGTATGGTGTACAGAGGCACGGTACGGTGCTGCACATCAGCGGTACGGTGCACAGAGGCACGGCACGGTGCGGTACGGTGTACAGAGGCACGGTGCGGTGCGGTACGGTGTACAGAGGCACGGTGCGGTGCGGTACGGTGTACAGAGGCACGGGTACGGTGCGGTGACGGGTGTACAGAGGCACGGTGCGGTGCGGTACGGTACAGAGGCACGGTGAGGTGCGGTGCATGCGGCACGGTTTACAGAGGCATGGTGCGGTGCACGCGGGCGGTGTACAGAGAGCACGGGTACGGGTGCTGTGCACTGTGCGGTGCACGGGTAACAGAGGCACGGGTACGGTGTAGCACGGTGCGGTACGGTACAGAGGCACTGCGCGGCACGGGTGCACTGTGCGGCACGTGTACAGAGGCATGGTACGCGTGCACTGTGCGGTATGGTGTACAGAGGGCACGGTAATGCGCGGCATCAGCGGTACGGTGTACAGAGGCACGGTACGGTGTGGTCAATCAGCGGTATGGTGTACAGAGGCACGGCATAGTGTATGGTGGCGGTACAGTGCACAGAGGCAGTGCAAGTGCGGTGCACTGTCGCGGTCTGATGCGCATAGGCGCGGTGATGCGGTGCACTGTACGGTATAGTGTACAAGCCGCGGTACGGTGCCGGTGCGGTGCGCATATGCGGTATAGTGTACGAGGCACGGTGGTGCGGTGCACGCGCCGCGACCACGGTGTGCAGAGCCGCGGTGCGGTGCGGTGCGGTGCGGTCACGGTGTACAGAAGCGCGATGCGGTGCGGTGCGCGATACGGTGTACAGAGACGCAGTGGTACGGTACGCGGTGTCACAGTGCACAGAGCCTGGTACGAGCAATACATGGCGCTGCAGTGCACAGAGCCTGTGCGGTGCACTGTGGTGCCTGGTGTACAAGCCTTGCAGTGAGGTGGGGTGCACTGTCTGCGGTATGGTGTACAGAGGCATGTGGTGCGGTGCGGTGCACTGTGCGGTCACGGTGTGGAAGTACGGTGCGGTGTACAGAGGCACGGTACGGTGCAGTGCACCTGTGCAGTATGGTGTACAGGCGCAGTGCAGTCAGTTACTGTAGCGGTATGGTGCAGAGGGGCAGTCTGCAGTGTGCAGAGCGCAGTGCAGTGCGGTGCACTGTGATGCAGTGTACAGAGGCACAGTGCTGATGCGGTGCACACTGTGGTGCAGAGGCAGTGCGGTGCGGTGCACTCTTGTTGTGTGTGTCAGAGGCAGTGCAGTGCAATGCGGTGTGAAACACGGTATGCAGAGAGCGCGGTCGCGGTGCTGATGCGGTGTACGAAGCACGGTGAGAGTGCGGTGCATATGCGTCACGATTGTACAGAAGGCATAGTGCGGTGCACAATGCGGTATGGTATGCAGGAAACGCGATACGGTGCTGTGCACGCAATAGAGTACGATTGTACGAGGCGATGCAGTGCGGTGCAGTGCGCGATACGGTGTACGAAGGCGCGCGATTAGATACGGTGTACAGAGACGCAGTGCGGTCGCGATTACGCACTATGCTGATGCGGTGTACCAGAGCGCGATGCGGTGCGGTACTGCACATGCTGATACGGTGCAGAGGCGCGATACGGTGTGAATCAACTATCGCGCGGTATGGTGTAGAAACGCGATACGGTGCAGTGCGGTACGATGCAGAAGACGCGGTACGATTACTGCAGTGCGGTACAGTGCACAGAGAACGCGATGCGGTCGCGGTGCACTGTCGCGATACGGTGTACATAGACGCGGTGAGTGCGGTGCGCTATGCGGTATGGTATTACAGAGAGCGGTGCGGTGCGCAGTGCGGTGCACTGTCGCGGTATGGTGTACAGAAACGCGGTGAGGAATGCGGTGCACTTTAATGCGATACGGTGTACAGAAGACGCGGTATGCGGTCGCGGTGCACGGTGCGATACGATTATTACCACAGAGCGCGAGTACCGGTGCACTGTCGCGGTATGGTATTACAGAGGCACAGTACGGTGCGGTACTGTGCTGATACGGTGTACAGAAGAGCACCCGGTGAGTCTGCGGTGCGCAATAACGGTATGGTGTACAGAGAACGCGGTCGCGGTGCACTGTCGCGATGCGCGGTAATACGCAAACTGCGGTGAGGTGCGGTGCACTGTGCGGTATAGTATTACAGAGAGCTGATGCGGTGCGGTGCGTTGCACTACAATGGTATGGTGTACAGAACGCGGTGAGGTCTGCGGTGCACTGTGTGACCACGGTGTACAGAACGCGATGCGGTGCGATGCACTGTGCGGTACGGTGTACAGAGGCACGGTGCGGTGTGCGGTGCAGTTGCGGTACAAGGCACGGTACGGTGCGGTGCACGGTGCGGTACGGTGCACAGAGACGCGGTCGCGGTGCGCACTGTCGATACGGTGTACAGAAGGCGGTGAAGTGCGGTGCACTGTCGCGGTATGGTGTACAGAGACGCGGTCGCGGTCGCGGGGTGCACTGTCGCGGTATGGTGTACAGAAGGCACGGTGAGTGCGGTGCATGTGCGATACGGTGTACAGAGGCACAGTCGCGGTGCGCAATGGGTATGGTGTACAGAGAGCGGTGCCCGGATGCGGTGCGCAATGCGAATGCGATTATTACAAGACGCGGTACAGTGCGGTGCACTGTGCTTGATGCGGTGATGCAGAAACGCGATACGGTGCGGTGCGGTATGGTGTACAGAGCACGCGGTGGTGCAGTGCGCAATGTGATACGGTGTACAGAAGACGCGGTGCGGTGCACTGTGCGGTATAGTGTACAGAACTGATGCGGTGGTGCACTGTGCGATACGATTGTACAGAGAACGCGGTACAGTGCGTTACACTGTGCGGTATAGTGTACAGAGCGCGGTGCGGTGCGGTGCACTGTGCGGTATGGTCTAAGAGAAGTACGGTGAGTGCGGTGCACTGTGTGCGGTACGGTGTACAGAAACTGCGATACGGTGTGAATTGCACGGTGCGGTACGGTGTGCCGAAAACGCGGTACGATGCGGTGTGCAGAGGCACGGTACAGTGCGGTGCACTGTGTGGTAG
>CM072668.1:28878097-28919462 GCA_036884735.1 Huso huso
ACTTAACGAGACCCTTAATTAAACGGATAATTTGCTTAATTAGACCTGCTCTGGTTGTGTGACTGCACGCAGTCCAGACTAGACACCCGGCCTGGTAACCTCGGTGCTTACGCCCCTGGTGCTCGGTGCCTTCAGTGCTCGACGCTCCGGCACCCTCGGTGCTCAACACTCGGTGCTTCAATACCCTCGGTGCTTGGACGCTCCCTGCATCAGTGCTGTCGGTGCATAGGCATCTTGGAGCCTCGACACCTCAATGCTTCGATACCCTCGGTGCTTGGACGCTCCCTGCATCAGTGCTGTCGGTGCATAGGCATCTTGGAGCCTCGACACCTCAATGCTTCGATACCCTCGGTGCTTGGACGCTCCCTGCATCAGTGCTGTCGGTGCATAGGCATCTTGGAGCCTCGACACCTCAATGCTTCGATACCCTCGGTGCTTGGACGCTCCCTGCATCAGTGCTGTCGGTGCATAGGCACCTTGGAGCTTCAACGCCTCAGTGCTTCGATGCCCTCTCTCGGTGCCCTCGGTGCTCAACACTCGGTTCTTCGCCCTCGGTGCTTCGACGCTCCCCTGCATCAGTGCCATCGGTGCATCGGCGCCTGAGAGCCTCGGTGTTTCGACACCCTCGGTGCTCCAGAACCTCAACTGTGCTCAAAAGATTTATGACATTCCATTTTTTTGAAATCGCACATTGGTTCTCCAGATGTAAATCAGTGACATAACAGATAAACCAATCAGAGCAGGGATTTTCCTTATACTACTAGGTTGGTGCTGGCGATATACTTCACAGTGTAGTTGCATTCAGTTATGGCTAAAATAAATAAACGAAAAATTGATATTGAGCATCGACAGAAATATACTGCTTTATTGAAGACAGAGGATTGAATATATGTTTAATTTGTAATGAGAAAGTTGCAGTGCCAAAGGAATTCTACTTGAAGAGGCACTACAACACTAAACATTCCAGTTTTAATGAATGACGAGATGCTGGTTGGATCAAAAACCTGGACTGTTAGTGAGTCCCCAGGACTGATAAAGGCTATAAAAGTGATTTCAAGCAAATTATGCTGTCAAACACCTATAAACACGGGTCATAATTCCCTGCATTTTACATAACATAAGCATTATTAGCTTGTTATTGTTTGGTAGAAAACTTAACAGAAACGAGGCTGTTAACAAACTTTGGCATTTGGATCTTCATATACACAAAACATATTAGTATCTGGTTATGTATGGTTAAAAAAAACAACAAAAAAAAAAAACATGTTAGTGTCCTCAGAAGTCATTCAGATTGTCAATATGGCCCTGCCAGAAAAAAAGTGCACCACTGGCCTACAGGCTTCCACGGCAGCTAATACCTGGGGCATCCCGCAAGGACGTGGGAACGCCGGACGTGGGGCCCCAACGCAGCAGTGTTCCAGGAGACAGCTCCCACAGAACCGCCCTAGACAGCATCCAAGACAGGCTTCACCCCAGCCTCAGCAGCCCCAGCTGGGCCCCTGAAGGCTTGCGGCCTCAGACCCACCCCTTCTCACAACACCAGCTGCAATACTGGAGCAATTGCACCTGGGACTCTTGGGTGCTCTCCAGCATACAAACCGTTTACACGCTACAGTTCCACATGGGACCTCCTCCCTTTCGAGGGATCATGGTTACATCCATGAACGACCCTCTCCAGGTCTTGGCTGTCAGACAAGAAGTAGAAAAACTACTTCTCAAACAAACCATTCGTCCAGGGTGGATTTAAAGGACACATATTTTCACGTCCCTATTCGTCCCACGCACAGGAAATGCCCCCACTTTGCTTTCAGGGAAGTGTCTTTGAGTTTTTTGTGCTGCCATTTGGCCTCTCCTTAGCCCCCTGCACATTTTCAAAGTGTGTGGATTCCATCCTAGCCCCCCTGCGGCTGCAGAGGTTCAGGGTGTTGAATTACCTAGACGACTGGTTGATCTGCTCCCAGTCACAAGAAGGAGCAGTGGCCCACACGGTGATTGTGATAGAGCATCTGGCGAGACTGGGGCTCACCCTTAACAAGGCCAAAAGCCAGTTAATACCGGTGCAAAGTACAGTTTACTTGGGTCGGTCGACAGAGTGGCTGCCATTCACAACTGTCTAGCCCTGTTTCAACAGGGATCCACAGTACAATTGGTGTTGTGTCAGAAACTATTGGCCGCAGCTTCATCAGCCATCCTGCTGGGGTTACTCCATATGCGCTCGATCCAAGCATGGCTCAAAGCCTTCCGGCTACACCCCAAACGCGACAGATACCGTCGGCTGACTGTGTCTCACGATATGCTGGGAGGCCCTACGCTGGTGGAGGCAAACCTCCCACTTACACGAAGCGTAAGGATGGGAGTAAGCCACAGCCGTCAGGGTGGTGATGACAGGCGCATCCAACTTGGGTTTGGGGTGGTCTGGGCGGGCAAAGGAGTCCGCAGATCCTGGTCGGGTCACTGGACATCCCGGCACATAAATGCGCTTGAACTGCGAGCTGTTCACCTCGCCCTCCAGCATTTCCTTCCAGTGCTCCAGAGGAGACATGTCCTTGTCCGCATGGACAACATGTCAATAGTAGAATATGTCAACCAAGGAGGACTTCAGTCCCCAGGGGGTCTCACCTTTCGACTGTTGACCTGGGCAAAGAGGCACTTGCTATCTATCCGGGCTGTTCATCTCCTGGGAGTGGTGAATTGGGCGTAGGACCTCCTCTCCAGGGAAGGTCCTCACCTGTCAGAATGGCGACTCCACCCTCAGGTGGTAGAGTGCATTTGGGAATGGTTCGAGAGGGCCTGAGTCGATCTCTTTGCCATGGTAGATACTCACTGCCCCTATGGTTCTTCCTCCACCACTGCGACAGTCCACTAGGCGTTGATGTCCTAGCGTACAAGTGGCCCAGAATACTTTTATACGCATTCCCACCAATACCAATAAAGTTCGGAGAGAAGAGGCGAAAGTTCTCCTGGGGGGGCCCAGATGGCCCAGGAGAATCTGATTTGCAATTGTTGCCAGCTGCTGCAAGGTCAGGCCTGGGAAATCCTGCTGCGCATGGATCTCCTCAGTCAGGGGAGAGGAATCTCTCTGGCACCCAGAACCGGGCAGACTCCAGCTGTGGCCCCTGAATGGGATCGTCTGTCCGCCTTAGGGCTCTCAGACACGGTCGTCAGTACACTGCAGAATGTTAGGGCCTCCTCCACAAGGGCACTGTATGCCTACAAGTGGAGGTATTTTCAAAAATGTTTTTTGACTAGAGGTCATGATCCCATCTATTGCCCTATAGCAACTATTTTACAGTTTCCCTGTTTGAGCCCATACATTCCATAGAGCTGAAGTATTTCTCTATGAAGACAGCCTTTTTGTTAGCCATCACCTCCGCTAAGTGGGTTAGTGAGCTACAGTCAGTGCACAGCTCCTGTATGCATGTTAGGCATGATGGAAACAGGGTGTTGTTACACAAAATCCGCTTTCCTCCCTAAAGGTGGTTTCACTTGAATCAGTCACTGGAACTAGGCTTCTCACCCCGTCCTTTTTCTTGGAGGAGGATCGGAGATTAAATTTCCCCTGCCCAGTGCGGGCATTGAGATGTTATGTGGATAGGATGAGAGCTCTGTGTCAGTCTGACCAGCTCTTCGTCTGTCATGGTGAAAGGACCCGAGGTCAAGCCCTCTCGAAACAGCGGCTGTCTCACTGGATTGTGGACACAGTTTCGACTGCATATACTAATGCTGGCCTACCCCCCACCTGGGAGGGTGGCCGCACACTCTACCAGAGGGTGGCTACGTCATGGGCCCCTTTAGAGGTGCCTCATTGACTTATATCTGTACTGTGGCTAGCTGGGCTACTCCGCATACATTCACCAGGTTCTGCCGACTCAATGTGGTAGATCCCTCTATACCTTCATTAGGCACAAGGGTCTTTGAGGTTGCACGCTCGCAACACTAAGATTAGTTTGGTGGTAGCAAGACGCTCACGCTTCCATGAAGGCTCTGATATACTTTCCCAAAAGTATTGCTGCTGGTCGTCTTTGAATTGAAAGGGAATGGTTATGGGTGTAAGCCCAGTTCCCTGAAAGAGAAGACGACCAATATACCTTGCGAGGTCGCATCACTCGCATTCGCGGGTTCGATGCAAAAGAGAAAGTAATCTCCACGGAGATCTCAACGTAATCTTACGTCATTTCAAGATTTGATCAATGGACAGGTGGGATTGAAAGGTAGTGAAGGCAGAGAAAAACAAAGCAGATGTGTGTTTCAGGAGATATGAAGAAACAAGAGAAGATACATTTAATAAAACATAACAATAAAGTATGTCAAGACTGAGAAAAAGGTAATGTAGCCTGATTCTGAATGTATGTTCTGTATTAATTCAATGATAGTTTCACCTACCCGGTTTTGGCAGACATTTTATGAAAAATAAATTAATAAATAAACCAATTCATAAATACATATAGAAATACATAAATAAATACACAGACATGTGTTTATTTATTCTTTTTTTCATAAAATATCCTCCATACCCGGTTGCACATATGAAAATAAATAACATGTGAGTGTATAATAGGATATCATACAAACAACCGTGGCAAACATGACACGGCTGTGAGTGATACCGGCAAAGCATGACCCCTCAGGGTGCTTGACTCTTTAACTTCAACACATACATACAATATCATAGCTTCTGCATTCGATATCTTTGGAGCACTTTCTCTTCTGTTAGGTCTAAACAGGTGGTTTATTTTAGACAGAACCTGTTTGAAATTGGTTCCCATCTCCATTAGGACTCTTTGAAACAGTCAGAAAGTTAAAACCTTGCCACAAAAGCGCTCCCCGACGGTCGGAAAAGCTTTGATATTCAGGGTAAGGGTGTCCCCAGGACCGAGTTTGAGAAGCCCTGCTCTAAACCAATGGGAGTGAATCACCTGACTTCAATGATGCCTTGCTTATCACTGGAATAAATAAAAATGAATGTTGAAAAACTCCAGTTTAATGTTTACAACAAATAACTGTTTTTGTTTGTTTTTTATTTAAAAAGTGTTTGTTTAAAAAAGAAAATTACAATAAATGGTGTCCGTTTTATAAGCAGGATAACACTCCGTGGCTTGTGCGTTGTGTTTTAAAAACATTGCGACATTGGTTGAAGGCACTGACAGCCCGGCGTCGTGCTCCAACTAACTACAACCGCGTCTGTGCAGCACAACGACGGCTCTGCGTGTACTCCTGACATTAGATATAACAGCGCTTTCTGAAGCAAAATACCCCCCCCCCCCACCACCACCTCTAAAAAAAGCTTATTTTCAAATCAATATTCCACTTATTTTCCTAGTTAAACGAGACACTGTGTCACGTATCAAGGGTTTATTGTGTTCATGAAAGTGCTCAGTAGCATCACAGTTTCAATGGCTGCCTGATTTCCTGCACTTTCGCCTGATTGTTTTCGCCTAACCCTCAGAAGCAGAAACAACTGTACGTTATAACAAAGACCATCAGAAACAACTGTACGTTATAACAAAGACCATCAGAAACAACTGTACGTTATAACAAAGACCATCAGAAACAACTGTACATTATAACAAAGACCATCAGAAACAACTGTACATTATAACAAAGACCATCAGAAACAACTGTACATTATAACAAGGACCATCAGAAACAACTGTACATTATAAAAGACCAGCAGAAACAACTGTACATTATAACAAAGACCATCAGAAACAACTGTACATTATAACAAGGACCATCAGAAACAACTGTACATTATAACAAAGACCATCAGAAACAACTGTACATTATAACAGACCAGCAGAAACAACTGTACATTATAACAAAGACCATCAGAAACAACTGTACATTATAAAAGACCAGCAGAAACAACTGTACATTATAACAAAGACCATCAGAAACAACTGTACATTATAACAAAGACCATCAGAAACAACTGTACATTATAACAAAGACCATCAGAAACAACTGTACATTATAACAGACCAGCAGAAACAACTGTACATTATAACAAAGACCATCAGAAACAACTGTACGTTATAACAAAGACCATCAGAAACAACTGTACGTTATAACAAAGACCATCAGAAACAACTGTACATTATAACAGACCAGCAGAAACAACTGTACATTATAACAAGGACCAGCAGAAACAACTGTACATTATAACAAGGACCAGCAGAAACAACTGTACATTATAACAAAGACCATCAGAAACAACTGTACATTATAACAAAGACCATCAGAAACAACTGTACATTATAACAAGGACCAGCAGAAACAACTGTACATTATAACAGACCAGCAGAAACAACTGTACATTATAACAAAGACCATCAGAAACAACTGTACATTATAACAGACCAGCAGAAACAACTGTACATTATAACAAGGACCAGCAGAAACAACTATACATTATAACAGACCAGCAGAAACAACTGTACATTATAACAAAGACCAGCAGAAACAACTGTACATTATAACAAAGACCATCAGAAACAACTGTACATTATAACAAGGACCAGCAGAAACAACTGTACATTATAACAGACCAGCAGAAACAACTGTACATTATAACAAAGACCATCAGAAACAACTGTACATTATAACAGACCAGCAGAAACAACTGTACATTATAACAGACCAGCAGAAACAACTGTACATTATAACAAAGACCATCAGAAACAACTGTACATTATAACAAAGACCATCAGAAACAACTGTACATTATAACAGACCAGCAGAAACAACTGTACATTATAACAAAGACCAGCAGAAACAACTGTACATTATAACAAAGACCATCAGAAACAACTGTACATTATAACAAGGACCAGCAGAAACAACTGTACATTATAACAGACCAGCAGAAACAACTGTACATTATAACAAAGACCATCAGAAACAACTGTACATTATAACAAAGACCATCAGAAACAACTGTACATTATAACAGACCAGCAGAAACAACTGTACATTATAACAAAGACCATCAGAAACAACTGTACATTATAACAAAGACCATCAGAAACAACTGTACATTATAACAGACCAGCAGAAACAACTGTACATTTATAACAAAGACCATCAGAAACAACTGTACATTATAACAAAAGACCATCAGAAACAACTGTACATTATAACAGACCAGCAGAAACAACTGTACATTATAACAAAGACCATCAGAAACAACTGTACATTATAACAGACCAGCAGAAACAACTGTACATTATAACAAAGACCATCAGAAACAACTGTACATTATAACAGACCAGCAGAAACAACTGTACATTATAACAAGGACTAGCAGAAACAACTGTACATTATAACAAAGACCATCAGAAACAACTGTACATTATAACAAAGACCATCAGAAACAACTGTACATTATGTGGAGTACCACAGGGATCAGTATTAGGTCCTCTGCTATTCCTAATCTACATTAATGAATTAGATTCTGGTATAGTAAGCAAACTTGTTAAATTTGCAGACGACACAAAAATAGGAGGAGTGGCAAACACTGTTGCAGCAGCAAAGGTCATTCAAAATGATCTAGACAGCATTCAGAACTGGGCAGACACATGGCAAATGACATTTAATAGAGAAAAGTGTAAAGTATTGCATGCAGGCAATAAAAATGTGCATTATAAATATCATATGGGAGATAGTGAAATTGAAGAAGGGAACTATGAAAAAAAGACCTAGGAGTTTATGTTGACTCAGAAATGTCTTCATCTAGACAATGTGGGAAGCTATAAAAAAGGCCAACAAGATATATTGTGAGGAGTGTTGAATTTAAATCAAGGAAGTAATGTTAAAACTTTACAATGCATTAGTAAGATCTCACCTAGAATATTGTGTTCAGTTCTGGTCACCTCGTTACAAAAAAAGGATATTGCTGCTCTAGAAAGAGTGCAAAGAAGAGCAACCAGAATTATCCCGGGTTTAAAAAAGGCATGTCGTATGCAGACAGGCTAATCTATTCAGTCTTGAACAAAAGAAGACTACGAAAGTGATCTGATTCAAACATTCAAAATCCTAAAAGGTATAGACAATGTCAACCCAGGGGACTTTTGACCTGAAAAAAAAACAAGGACCTGGGGTCACAAATGGAGATTAGATAAAGGGGCATTCAGAACAGAAAATAGGAGGCACTTTACACAGAGAATTGTGAGGGTCTGGAACCAACTCCCCAGTAATGTTGTTGAAGCTGACACCCTGGGATCCTTCAAGAAGCTGCTTGATGAGATTCTGGGATTAATAAGCTACTAACAACCAAACGAGCAAGATGGGCTGAATGGCCTCCTCTCGTTTGTAAACTTTCTTATGTTCTTATTATAAGAGACCAGCAGAAACAACTGTACATTATAACAAAGACCAGTGAAACAACTATACATTATAACAGACAAGCAGAAACCAGCACACACAATCTCAGTAATTTGGCCATGAGGATGTTTGTGCATCAGTAAGTGTTTTGACAGCCCAGGATAACCTCATTATAATCACAATATCAAAACACTACTGTTACACAACGTGAATGAAAAGGGTTTCATTACTATAGCTCATGATATGTTACTGCTACATTATACAAAAAAAACAACATGTTACATGTTTTAATATTATTCTTTTAGAATCCAAATAACATTAAGTACAATCCCCACACAAGAGTTCCAAATCTGATCAGCTGAGTTTGAGAATGAAGACAAACACCACAAGGCTGTGCTGCTGCTGTGCTGAGGGAGTGGGGAGGCGTGCAATACCTGCAGTTCACATAATGGCCAGCAGAGGGAGGTAAAGCACCAGCTCAGCCACCAAACCTGGCATTTTACTGCCAGAGCTGAAGATGCTGGTTTCCACTTTCTCTTGCTGATTTAAACAAGGGCAGCATGCAGATCAAACGAATTGACCCCCGTGTGAGAGAATGCTTCAGGCTTTACACTGCAAACTGAGAAAGATCAAAGAGTGAGAGGGGAGAGGGTGAGGAGAGGGAGGGGTACAGATGAAGGGGTGGGGAAGGGGGTGGGGAAGAGAGTGAGTGGAGGAAAAGAGTTTTGAAATACCATGGATTTTCATGCAGAGTTGATCTACGTCATGGTCATCAGCTTGGTCATCACACTGATAGATAGATTTAAAATGCACAGAAATGGATACTGTGTAATAATAATTTATGGAGCCATTCTTGTATACTATCATTGGATATTGTAATGTGTATACTGTGTATAGTGAACAAACACTACAGCCAAAAAAACAAAACAAGAAGGAAAGAAGCTCTCTGAGATGTGCAGAGAAGAGAGAGAAGAGAGGAGAGAAGAGCAGAGAAGATAGAGAGAGGAAGAGAAGAGAAGAGGAGAGAAGAGAAGAGAGAAGAGAGAGAGGAGAGGAGAGAAGAGAGTGAGGGAAGAGAAGAGAGAGAGGAGAGAAGAGAGGAGATAAAGAGAGAAGAGCAAAGATAAAAGAGAAGAGAGGAGAGGAGAGAAGAGAGAAAAAAGGAAGAGAAGAGAAGGGGATAAAAGGGGAAGAGAAGAGGAGAGAAATAAGCGGAGAGGAGAAAAAAAAGAAGAGGAACATAAAAAACATATATTAAGAGAGTCAAGGAGAAAAGAGAAAAAAGAGAAGAAACATAAAAAGGAAAAGAAGAGAGGAGAGAAGAGGAGAAAGTTTATTTATATAAAAGAGAAAGAGAAGAGAAAAATGATGAAGATTTATTAAAGGAAGAGAAAGAAGAGAAAAGGAGATTAAGTCAGAGAAGAGATAAAATTAGGAGATTAGGATTAGATAAAGAGATTAAAACAGTAGGAGAGGAGAGAAGAGAATTAAAGATAAAACAGGAAGAGAATTATTAAGAAAACATTAAAAGAGAAGAAAAGATAAAACATAAAAAGACAAACATATTTAGAGAGGGAAGATCAAGAAAAGAGGAGGAGAGAAAAGAGGAGGAGATAAACATAGAGATAAAAGGAGCATTAGAGAAAAGACAAACATAAAAGAAGATAAAGCAGAAGAAAAGAGAATTAAGGGAGAAGAGATATTACTAAAACATTATTAAAACATGATAAAAAACATAAATGAGAGGAGAGGAAATAAGATTTTGATAAAACAGAAGAAAAGAGGAGGAGAAGAGAAGAAAGAAGAGGAGATGAGATGAGAGGAAAAGAAGAGAAAGGAAGTTAGAAAAAAAGAGGAAAAGAGAAGAGAGAAGAGGAGAGAAGAGAAAAAAGATGAGAGGAGAAGGGAGAGGAGATGAAGATGAAGAGAAAGAAAAGAGCAAAAGAGGAGGAGAAGAGGAGGAGAGGAAGAAAGAAGAAAAGAGGAGAGGAAGAGAGAAAAGAGATGAGAGGAGAAGAGAAGAGAGCTGGTGACCTCAGCTATGTTAAGAAGAGGAAGAAGGAGGTCAGTGTGCAGTAAGTAGTATAATTGGAGCTCTCCAGCAGGGGCAGGCATGGAGGAAAGGGGACGGTCACTTCCTGGGGCAATGGGGAAAAGGAGGCAGGAAGCAGAGCATGCACATAGTCCAGAGAGGAGAGGGGAGGAGAGTGTGAGCAAACTGAGACAGAGACAGAGACTGAGACTGAGACTGAGACAGAGAGACTGGGACAGGTACAGATAAAGAAATAGAGAGAGAGACTGAAAAAGGAAGGAGGAAGCAGGACTGTTCTGACCGGCCGTCTACCTTCAAGACAGCACAGGTAAGACTGATGATGAGAGAGGAGGTTTGGACTCTGTTGGGGTAGTGAGAGAGACTGGGATGGTTTGGACTCTGTTTGGGGGGAGCAGGGAGAGACTGTGATGGTTTTGCTGTGTTGGGGGTGTAGTGGAAGAGAGACTGGGATGGTTTGCTGTGTTGGGGGGTGTAGTGGAAGAGAGACTGGGATGGGTTGCTGTGTTGGGGGGTGTAGTGGGAGACAGACTGGGATGGTTTGCTGTGTTGGGGGGTGTAATGAGAGAGAGGCTGGGATGGTTTGCTGTGTTGGGGGTGTAATGAGAGAGAGGCTGGGATGGTTTGCTGTGTTGGGGGTGTAAATGAGAGAGGCTGGGATGGTTTGCTGTGTTGGGGGTGTAATGAGAGAGGCTGGGATGGTTTGCTGTGTTGGGGGGTGTAATGAGAGAGAGGCTGGGATGGTTTGCTGTGTTGGGGGGTGTAATGAGAGAGAGGCTGGGATGGTTTGCTGTGTTGGGGGTGTAATGGGAGAGAGACTGGGATGGTTTCTGGGCTTTGTGCTGTTAACGACACGGAGGCTGTTGCTCTCTGCTCTACACCCCCTGTGTTAAAGTCCAGTGGGAGTCCTTGTACTGACCTCTCTGCCGACTGCAGGTCATGCTTTGGATTCAGTGTTTCAACAAAGCAAAACATCAGTGCTCCGAATATCTACTTGCCTGTCTGTCTGTCTGTCTGTCTGTCTGCCTAGCTGTCTGTCTGCCTGTCTGTCTGTCTGTCTGCCTGCCTGCCTGCCTGCCTGCCTGTCTGTCTGCCTGCCTGCCTGCCTGCCTGCCTGTCTGTCTACCTGCCTGCCTGTCTCTCTCAGCCTGTGATGTCAGACCAGGGTTTTATACGAGGAAGACTTATAACAGTGTGTGTGTGTTTGGGTGGTGTGTGTTTGTTTGGGTCGGTGTGTTTGGGTCCGTGTGTGTTTGTTTGGGTCGGTGTGTGTTTGTTTGAGTCTGGTGTGTGTTTGTTTGGGTCGGTGTGTTTGTTTGAGTCGGTGTGTGTTCGTTTGGGTCTGTGTGTGTTTGTTTGGGTCGGTGTGTGTTTGTTTGGGTCGGTGTGTGTTTGTTTGGGTCTGTGTGTTTGTTTGAGTCGGTGTGTGTTTGTTTGAGTCGGTGTGTGTTTATTTGGGTCGGTGTGTGTTTGTTTGAGTCAGTGTGTGTTTGTTTGGGTCGGTGTGTGTTTGTTTGAGTCAGTGTGTGTTTGTTTCAACGGTGTGTGTTTGAGTCGGTGTGTGTTTGTTTGGGTCGGTGTGTGTTTGTTTGGGTCGGTGTGTGTTTGGGTCGGTGTGTGTTTGTTTGGGTCGGTGTGTGTTTGTTTGGGTCTGTGTGTGTTTGTTTGGGTCGGTGTGTGTTTGGGTCGGTGTGTGTTTGTTTGAGTCGGTGTGTGTTTATTTGGCTCGGTGTGTGTTTGTTTGAGTCGGTGTGTGTTTGGGTCGGTGTGTGTTTGTTTGGGTCGGTGTGTGTTTGTTTTAGTCGGTGTGTGTTTGTTTGAGTCGGTGTGTGTTTATTTGGCTCGGTGTGTGTTTGTTTGGGTCGGTGTGTGTTTGTTTGGGTCGGTGTGTGTTTGTTTGGGTCGGTGTGTGTTTGTTTGAGTCGGTGTGTGTTTGTTTGGGTCGGTGTGTGTTTGTTTGGGTCGGTGTGTGTTTGTTTGGGTCAGGGTGTGTTTGTTTGAGTCGGTGTGTGTTTATTTGAGTCGGTGTGTGTTTGTTTGGGTCGGTGTGTGTTTGTTTGGGTCTGTGTGTGTTTGTTTGGGTCAGGGTGTGTTTGTTTGAGTTGGTGTGTGTTTGAGTCGGTGTGTGTTTGTTTGGGTCGGTGTGTGTTTGTTTGAGTCGGTGTGTGTTTGTTTGGGTCGGTGTGTGTTTGTTTGGGTCTGTGTGTGTTTGTTTGGGTCGGTGTGTGTTTGTTTGAGTCGGTGTGTGTTTGTTTGGGTCTGTGTGTGTTTGTTTGGGTCGGTGTGTGTTTGTTTGAGTCTGTGTGTGTTTGTTTGGGTCTGTGTGTGTTTGTTTGAGTCGGTGTGTGTTTGTTTGAGTCGGTGTGTGTTTATTTGGCTCGGTGTGTGTTTGTTTGGGTCAATGCTGTACCTGTGCAGAAGAGCCAGCATGCTTACTGGTGTTTAGCCAGCTGGAGAGTCAGTACCTGTATGATTGAGCCTCTCCTTTACTCATCAAACTGCAGCACATACTGGAAAAACAAGCTCCTGTTATTACTCCAAACATTCAGTCTGTGTAATGTAAACATGGCCCCTGTACATAGGATAGGGGAAAATGACACTGTGCACGTTTGCCTGCTTGACTTTCTTCTTTTTCCAATAACACTGATGAAGGCACAAGAGCCCAAACGCTGGTCTGCTTGACTCAGTTTAGTTTCTGTAACACTGATGAAGGCACGAGAGCCCAAACGCTGGTCTGCTTGACTCGGTTTAGTTTCTGTAACACTGATGAAGGCACAAGAGCCCAAACGCTGGTCTGCTTGACTCGTTTTAGTTTCTGTAACACTGATGAAGGCACTAGAGTACAAATGCTTGTCTGCTTGACTCAGTTCTTCCGTGCTTTACAGTGCCTCCCTGTGTTTCACTGTGCTTTATTACACTTTGCTGTGCTTTTACTGTGGGAAACCTTCATAAAGGGAATTCTATTCATTTCCCACAGTAAAAGCATAGGGAAGCATTGTAAAGCATAGAGAGGTCTGGTAAAGAATAGGGAAGCATTGTAAAGCATGGAGAGGTCTGGTAAAGCATAGGGAAGCATTGTAAAGCATAGAGAGGTCTGGTAAAGCATAGGGAAGCATTGTAAAGCACAGAGAGGTCTGGTAAAGCATAGGAAACATTGTAAAAGCACAGAGAGGTCTGGTAAAGTATAGGAAGCATTGTAAAGCACAGATAGGTCTGGTAAAAGCATGGGGAAGCATTGTAAAGCACATAGAGGTCTGGTAAAAGCATGGGGAAGCATTAAAGCACACAGAGGTCTGGTAAAGCATGGGAAGCATTGTAAAAGCACAGAGAGGTCTGGTAAAGCATAAGGAAGCATTGTAAAGCACAGAGAGGTCTGGTAAAAGCATAGGGAAGCATTGTAAAGCACAGAGAGGTCTGGTAAACATTAGGAAGCATTGTAAAGCACAGAGAGGTCTGCTAAAGCATAGGGAAGCATTGTAAAAACACAGAGGTCTGCTAAAGCATGGGAAGCATTGTAAAACACATAGAGGTCTGGGAAATCATAGGAAGCATTGTAAAGCACATAGAGGTCTGGTAAAGCATAGGAAGCATTGTAAAGCACAGAGAGGTCTGGTAAAGCATAGGGAAGCATTGTAAAGCACAGAGAGGTCTGGTAAAGCATAAGGAAGCATTGTAAAGCACAGAGAGGTCTGGTAAAGCATAAGGAAGCATTGTAAAGCACAGAGAGGTATGATAAAGCATATTAATAATAACATAAAAACATGATTAACTAATACTTAAAAAGCACAAAAGTGTGATAAAGACCCAGTGAAAGCATGGGGAAGCATTGCAAAGCAGAGAGGTATGGTAAAGCATATTAATAAAATATGGAAAACCAGGATAAACTATGGGAAAAGCATGGAGGACACTGCAAAATACGATGCAAATTTACCATGGTAAAGTTTTATAAGGGTGAAGTCGACTGCCCCTACAATAGCAGCCTTGGAAAGAGGAGGGGCTTTGAGCAGAGCAACGTCTCCAGCACTGTGCAGGAGGCTCTGCTGGTTCTCCGTGATTCAGAGCAGCTCAGCGGACTTGCTGGGAAGTTGGATTTTTAAATTAATTAAATACTGTACCTCGAAGTAAACTTTTCTCCATTTCCTGTTCTCAAGGTCAAACAACACAGGTCTTGTGATCTCAGCGTTTTCATTCTTTGGAAATCAAAGGGTTAACTGTCTGACACAAACACTGAGTGAGACACAATGAGACACACTCACACAGAGACACAGACACAGACAAACACACGCACTGAGACACACACACACACACACACTGAGACACACAGACACACACACTGAGACACAGACACTGAGACACGCACTGAGACACACACACTCACATACATACACACACACTGAGACACCGGTACTGCTGAGTGCTGTCGTTGCAGCGGTTCCTCGGTTCGCGGGTCAGTGCTTTCCGTGCCGGTCCAGTGGATCTCTCAGCTCCTGTTTGTTCTCGGCTCCCTGGGCGCTTTGTGAGCGCGGGCGGGGAGGGATGACCTTGGGGAAAGTCAAAGCTGTTCGCCTATATCAGGTTCAAACTGCGGGACACGGAGGAGGGCGCAGCACGGTCTCTCTCAGGACTGGAAGTAAACGGGTTTCTGGGGCATTGAAATCAGTTAACCATGGAGGCACTAGGTAGGGTATTTTTAATTTAATTTTTTTTTTTAATAATTCGGAGTGTTTTTATCAGTTGTTATAAGTAAAAGTCTGCTGTCTTTGTTAGCTGTTTATTTGAATTTGTAAAACGCAGCCCATAGCTGCCGGGAGTTTACAGGTGAAGTTTCTCAGGCTGTTCATCCATAACTATGCATTAAAACAAGCTGCGCATCTTGGAGGAAATAATGGATAGGTAATACGTTCACTGAAAAAAGTTTCGACTAGAAGTCTTTTTCAATGTAAGACTTATTAAGTATCTTTCAGTATTAATATATACTTAGCAAGTACTTCTATTCGAAACGTTTGTCATTAAAACTATTCGGGTTATTTCACTATTTTTAAACGTAGCACGATTCAGTGTTTGGTTGTTATGGCAGTGTCAGAGTCGTTTAAATGTAAGTACCGGTAAAATGACTTCCCGTTGAATTTGTGTAAAGAAGGCATCGGGGTACAGCGAGGTTTTCAAACCCTGTCTGTCCCTGCTTGTTCGTGTGAATTAGTGGATGTTAGTGTTCGAGCGGGTGAAGTGTATGGATGCGGTACTTCATTTGAATGTAATGGTAAATCACATGCTTGTACGAAATGCAATTCAATTTGAATCACATTAACCTGTTATACAGTGTTAGGTATTTAACACGGCTTCACCTCAGTGTGTGTGTGTGTGTGTGTGTGTGTGTGTGTACTATATGTGTGTGTGTGTGTGTGTGTGTCAGTGTGTGTGTCTTGGTGTGTGTCAGTTTGTGTATGTGTCAGTGTGTGTATCTCATTGTGTGTCAGTTTGTGCGTGTGTCAGTGTGTGTTTGTGTGTTTATGTCAGTGTGTCTTATTGTGTGTGTGTCTCAGTGTGTGTGTGCATGTCTGTGTGTGTGTGTGTGTCAGTGTGTGTGTGTGCTCATGTAGTCTCAGTGTGTGTGTGTGTGTGTGTGTGTGCTCATGTAGTCTCAGTGTGTATGTGTGTGTGTGTGTGTGTGTGTGCTCATGTAGTCTCAGTGTGTGTGTGTGTGTGTGTCAGTGTGTGTGTGTGTGCTCATGTAGTCTCAGTGTGTGTGTGTGTGTGTGTGCTCATGTAGTCTCAGTGTGTATGTGTGTGTGTGTGTGTGTGTGTGTGTGCTCATGTAGTCTCAGTGTGTGTGTTTGTGTGTGTGTGTGTGTGTGTGCTCATGTAGTCTCAGTGTGTGTGTGTGTGTGTGTGTGTGCTCATGTAGTCTCAGTGTGTGTGTGTGTGCTCATGTAGTCTCAGTGTGTGTGTGTGTGTGTGTGTGTGTGTGTGTGTGTGCTCGTGTAGTCTCAGTGTGTGTGTGTGTGTGTCATGTAGTCTCGGTGTGTGTGTGTGTGTGTGTGTGTGTGTGTGTGTGTGCTCATGTAGTCTCAGTGTGTGTGTGTGTGTGTGTGCTCATGTAGTCTCAGTGTGTGTGTGTGTGTGTGCTCATGTAGTCTCAGTGTGTGTGTGTATGTGTGTGTTTGTGTGTGTGTGTGTGTGTCTGTGCGTGCGTGCGTGTGTGTGTGTTTGCTCATGTAGTCTCAGTGTGTGTGTGTGTGTGTGTGTGTGCTCATGTAGTCTCAGTGTGTGTATGTGTCTGTGTGTGTGTGTGTGTGTGTGTGTGTGTGTGTGTGTGTGTGTGTGTGTGTGTGTGCAGGCAGGGTTATAGTGCTTGCTGGGTCAGAAAAAGTCTCCATAAGGAAGGAAAGTCTGACAAAACCTACCTTATTATTATTATTATTATTATTATTATTATTTATTTCTTAGCAGACGCCCTTATCCAGGGCGACTTACAATCGTAAGCAAATACATTACCTTATGAGGACACAGACCAAGTCCTTGTTGTGTTTAAACAGATATTAAACAGTTATAATTGTTTTTTAAAACAAACTAAAAGTGCCCAAATATTTTGTTTGTTGTTGACTTTCACCCTGTGTGGAGTTTTGTCTGAGTGGAGTTAGGAATAGTAAATAAAAATATAGTGAGAGTCAATGAGAAGTCCTCATAAACACTATAAACAAACAAGTGTGTGTGTCAGTGTGTGTCTGTGTGCGTGTCAGTGTGTGTGAGAGAGAGACTGTGTGTATGTGTCACCCTTATAAAAGTTCCCCACAGTAAAAGCACAGCAAAGTGTAATAAAGCACAGTAAATGCATAGCAAAGTGTAATAAAGCACAGGAAATCCATAGCAAAGTGTAATAAAGCACAGGAAATCCATAGCAAAGTGTAATAAAGCACAGGAAATGCATAGCAAAGTGTAATAAAGCACAGGAAATCCATAGCAAAGTGTAATAAAGCACAGGAAATCCATAGCAAAGTGTAATAAAGCACAGTAAATGCATAGCAAAGTGTAATAAAGCACAGGAAATCCATAGCAAAGTGTAATAAAGCACAGGAAATCCATAGCAAAGTGTAATAAAGCACAGTAAATGCATAGTAAAGCCCAGAGACATATGGTAAAGCACCTTAAAAAACACAGCAAACCAGGGTAGACTACGGTAAATACAAAGTATAACACTTGAAAAAAAACATGAGAGGAATCTGAGATTACTGTGATAAACTCTTATAGGAGAGGAATCTGAGATTACTGTGGTAAACTCTTATAGGAGAGGAATCTGAGATTATTGTGATAAACTCTTATAGGAGAGGAATCTGAGATTACTGTGGTAAACTCTTATAGGAGAGGAATCTGAGATTACTGTGATAAACTCTTATAGGAGAGGAATCTGAGATTACTGTGATAAACTCTTATAGGAGAGGAATCTGAGATTACTGTGGTAAACTCTTATAGGAGAGGAATCTGAGAATCTGCCTGCATTGCCATTGTAGATGATTTGTGAGAGGCTAGTTAAATATGTTTTAGAAACTCTCTTGACCTATCTTTCTACTCATTCCTCTCACCTCTCCTCTCTACCGCCCAGCTGACTGGATGTTGCAGTACTTCCTGTTCTAAGGTTTCCTATAATATCAGGGTTTCCCAGAAGCATGGCTCTCTGACAATCTCACTCCTTCCTTCAACCTCTCACTGCCTGTCTCAACATCTCAACCCTCTCTCTCAACCTCTCACTGCCTCTCAACATCTCAACCCCCTCTCTCAACCTCTCACTGCCTCTCTCAACATCTCAACCTCTCTCAACCTCTCACTGACTCTCAACATCTCAACCCTCTCTCAACCTCTCACGGTCTCTCTCAACCTCTCACTGCCTCTAAACATCTCAACCCTCTCTCAACCTCTCACTGCCTCTCTCAGGCTTTATTGGCATGACAAAATAAATTATGTTTTGCCAAAGCATTTAAACAACAAACATGAACACAACTCATCAATACAAACAGATAACCCCTCCCTCTCCCCCTATATGCCCCCCTCCCCTATACAACCCCACTCCTCCTATACGACCCCCCCTTATACGCCCCTCCATCTCTCACTCTGTCAAACTTCTCCCTCTCTCAATCTCTCCCTTACTCCTTCCCCCTCTCACTGCCTCTCTCAGCCTCTCTCTCACTTCCTTTCTTCCTGTTTTACTCCTTTTTCCCCCCTCTCTCCCTCTTTCTCCTCCCCAGACTCTCGCCCTCTCCCTAATCCTCTCTCTCCTCTCTCCCTCCCTCTCTCCTCACCCTCATCCCTCTCCCTCTCCCTCTGTCTCTCCCTCTCCCCTCCTCTCTGTACAGGCATGTTTAGCTGTATTGCTCAGCTCTACTTGGGGTCTCTATCACACGCACAATCTCTTGAGATCTGGTACTTTTCAGCTGTTTGTTTACTGGAAGCAGCCTGGTTATTGAAGGTTAAACATTGACCGAGTCAGCAACTGAAACCTGAAACTGGGATTTAAACTCAGACTCAGATCCAAATGGCATGACAAGCCCACAAGCCTTGCCAAAGTGAATGCAGCAAACGCACAGAAATACTGAGCATGTATACCAGGTGTATGAAAGCCTGTACTGTGCACTTCCAATGAGGCGGCTGCAGGCTGCAATACTACACACAGGTTTCTGCTGCCTCTTTCTTGTCTCCAAAAAGATTTGTAGTTTTACTCAATCCAGACTGTTGTCATGCTGATGCGCTAGGAGGCTGCACTGTGGTTGATCCCTGGAGCCAGCATTGCAGCCGTTGAGTGTGCTGATGCATCAGGGAGGAAAAATAGGCTGATCAATGGAACCAGCATTACACTTCAGCTGCAAACACCAGGCAGAAGGATATACATCATCAGATGGAAGGAAACGCAGCTGGATTACATTAGTTTACAGTAAAAGAAGCTATGTCTTAGTTGGTGCTTATCTTGGTGAGAGCTGAGACCAATATCAGCATGAAGTTTAACACCTTCTCTCATGTAATGGAAATCTTTAAAGAAACCTCCTTCTCTTTCTACCAGATTAATTGAATATGTGTCTCTGACTTCTCTGTATTTTGTACAGGAGGATACAATGTGTCTGATTCAGTCTCTCCACTGTCACACTGGCTACAGAGTCGAGTCTCTCTGGACTGTAATGTGTGTCTGCCTGTTTCAATCCCAGGTTGTGGTCACTAATTCTGGAGTTAGTTAGGATCTGCCTGAGTTTTGGGTTTTTAATTATGGTGAGGTAATCAGCCCGGAGAATTTCCTGTTCTGGCAACTGGAACAATCTCGTTTATTTTTGAGTTCTACCTGTGCTTTTACCAGGGGATACCAAAGCAGTACACTATGAGAAGGATATCTCTGATCTGCTAAACGGTTCAGCCTGTTCTTAGCTGTCATGTTGCAATGTTTTGTGTTCAGTTTGTGTCCCATCTGGAATAATGCTGTGCTTTGGCTCTGAGGCTGTGAGATGCATGTCTTTATAGAGAGCTGGATCACACGATGGGGTGTTTGAATGGTTTATTTATCTGCAGGAATGTGCACACAGCTGTTTTCAAGAGGCTCTGATGTCTTTGCCTGTGCTTGTATTTATTTTTTGCATTTCTATCTGAAGTGATTTCGGGATTCTCACAGAAACACGTTCATCCAGAATATAAGCGATTAGACTGGGGAGGGGGTCTGGGCTTGAAGCAGTCACATGATTATTGGTATCTGTTTCATACCTGCTCAGTCAAAGGGCACTGTGTTATGAAAGTCAGTCTGATTATGATTAATGCAATCCTTCAGTGATAAAGTCCACACAGAGATGCATGTCTGTCTGTCTGTCTCTCTGCCTGCCTGCCTGTCTCTCTGTATGTCTGTCTGCCTGCTTGCCTCTCTGTCTGTCTCTCTCTCTGCCTGCCTGCCTGCCTGCCTGTCTCTCTGCCTGCCTGCCTGCCTGCCTGTCCGTCTGTCTGTCTCTCCCTGTGCCTGCCTGCCTGTCTGTCTCTGTCTCTGTGTTGTGTTTATTTTGTTTTTATTCCTGAGGGCTCATTAGGAGTTTGAACCCCAGGCTCTCATTCCTCACTGCTGAGCGAGGGGACCCGTGCTGTGCAGCTTGGACAGGCTGGTGTTTGCTTTGCATCACTGAGACACATTATCTGGCATAACAATAAACAGCGGGTCCTGTTTATTTGTCCTGTCTCCCTGCAGAGCCGCGCATCACTTTTAGTTAAATAAACTGTTCCATTCACACAGCCTGCTGAGAGGAACTCAAACACACTGTGGAATGGCTCTGAGAGCATCTTGAATGCATCTCTAGCAGCTCTGCTGTCGTTAGTCAGAACTGGGCCTGATCCTTTTCAGCGTTTATTTTTCAGGGGATCCCTAAATACCGTAATGAGTCTCTCTCCTTTTAGATTCATGTCTTTGACTGGGGTTCTTCATTGAAAAACACCTTGTTAATTACACAACAGCTGTGACCAGCTGATCTGAGCTGTGACTGGGTAGGGTGGAGCTATCCACAGAGACCCATAGGAAAGCGTCAGGTTTGATTGACGCCCGTTCCGTTAGATTTTCCTCAGCTTGGATATCTCCTCCCCAGCTGCATTCGCTCAGCTGCTTGTCTGAAGCAGAGAATAAACTGAGAACGATGGCACTGATCAGCAAAGCACCAGCAACCAACCCACTGCACAGTCACTGAGAATGATGGCATTGATCAGCAAAGCACCAGCAACCAATCCGCTGCACAGTCACTGAGAACGATGGCATTGATCAGCACAGCACCAGCAACCCGCTGCACAGTCAATGAGAACGATGGCACTGATCAGCACAGCACCAGCAACCAACCCACCCACTGCACAGTCACTGAGAACGATGGCATTGATCAGCAAAGCACCACCAACCCACCCACTGCACAGTCACTGAGAACGATGGCATTGATCAGCAAAGCACCACCAACCCACCCACTGCACAGTCACTGAGAACGATGGCATTGATCAGCAAAGCACCAGCAACCAACCCACTGCACAGTCACTGAGAACGATGGCACTGATCAGCACAGCACCAGCAACCAACCCACTGCACAGTCACTGAGAACGATGGCACTGATCAGCAAAGCACCAGCAACCAACCCGCTGCACAGTCACTGAGAACGATGGCATTGATCACCAAAGCACCAGCAACCAACCCACTGCACAGTCACTGAGAATGATGGCACTGATCAGCACAGCACCAGCAACCAACCCACTGCACAGTCACTGAGAACGATGGCATTGATCAGCAAAGCACCAGCAACCAACCCACTGCACAGTCACAGGAGAACGATGGCACTGATCAGCACAGCACCAGCAACCAACCCACTGCACAGTCACTGAGAACGATGGCACTGATCAGCAAAGCACCAGCAACCAACCCACTGCACAGTCACTGAGAACGATGGCATTGATCAGCACAGCACCAGCAACCCGCTGCACAGTCACTGAGAATGATGGCACTGATCAGCACAGCACCAGCAACCAACCACTGCACAGTCACTGAGAGCGATGGCATTGATCAGCAAAGCACCAGCAACCAACCCACTGCACAGTCACTGAGAAGCGATGGGCACTGATCAGCACAGCACCAGCAACCAACCCACTGCACAGTCACTGAGAACGATGGCACTGATCAGCACAGCACCAGCAACCTGCTGCACAGTCAACAGGGTTCATGATGAGTCAATAAAGAAATCTGATACTTTCAAAGGGAGGATTTATTCCAGCGAGCCTCTCGATATCTCTGTGTGACAGGGGAGCAGTGCTGGTTTATTTTCCAGGGAGTATTCTAGCTGGCCCCTGCAAATCCACCCTGGTGTGTACACTAACTAGGGCTATAAACTGATAAAGCACCCTTGATACAAAAATTGAAATCAGTGTACAGTCAGTAAACACCGGAAAAACACTGCAAATGGTTACTCAATTCACGCTGACTTCACCCCTTTCCCATATGTGGCAGGGTGCCTGCCCTCTGTGTATATATTATTATTACTACTGTGTTTTAGTTATAAATGTATGACTCACGCCATTATTTGTTATTGTTTTATTGTTTTAGAATACCTCGTGCAATTGCGTGACTGATCAGCGACTAATATAATAATATTTGTATATAGCGCCTTTCATAGTGGACCACCATCACAAAGCACTTTACAGAGGTAGGCTGTGAACTGTGCATTATATGCAGAGTCACTTACAGTAGGACATTGATTTAACATCTCATCCACAGGATAGAGCACAAGGAGGTTAAGTGACTTGCTCAGGGTAGCACAGTGAGTCAGTCAGTGGCAGAGTTGGGATTTGAACTGGTGACGTTCTGTTTACAAGCCCTGGACTTTAACCACTGGACCACACTGCCTCTTATAAGTGTATAATTAGCTGACAGTCACGCATCTTATTAAACCTGTGCAAAATGTGACCGAGGGATAATAAGATAATTGATAAAAGCTTCTTTCAAAAACAAGCCGCTGAGAGCTCAGGTTCCAGAGGGGTCCTGGTATCTTTTCTGGGGTTAGATATTGAATGTTTGTGCAGGAGTTTGGACCTCTAATCTCTCCTTCTCTGATTTCTCTCTCCCTCACCCTCTCTCTCCCCTCCCCCTCCTCCTATCTCCAGACTGTTTCTCCCAGGGCTTGGAGCCACGATGCCGGTCCTGAAGAGCCTGCCAGGGAAGCTCAGAGGCTCAAAGCGCAGCAGAAATCTGGGAGCGCCATCGACAGCCCCGAGGCTCATCCTGGGAACAATGAGCGGGGGCAAACCTCTGCGAGGAGGAGGAGGAGGGGTGGGGCGAACCCCTTGAGGAAGAGGAGGGGTGAGCCCGCCAGACCCTCCCCGGATCCCTTGAAGGAAGAGGAGCAGCAGCCCCTGAGAGGGACCCTGGACAGGATCGGGGTCTCCCCTCTCAAGACCCTGGGCAAGCTGGGCAGGGGCTGCCGCAGCTCCATCAGGGGAAAGGGGACCCCTGGGGGAGAAGACCCCCCAGCAGGTCCTCTGAGAAGGACAAGAGGAAGAGCAGCCCAGGAGCTCTGAGGGCAGATATCCATACTGAGGTACAGAGTGTGGTACAGTACAGTGCAACACAGTACAGAACAATACAATACAGTGCAACACAGTACAGTACAGTATAGTGAGTGTGCCTGTCTCTCTCTCTCCAGTATAGTGTGTCTGTCTCTCTCCTGTATACTGAGTCTCTCTCTCTCTCTCTCTCTCTCTCTCTCTCTCTCTCTCTCTCTCTCTCTCTCTCTCTGTGTTCCTCTATCTCTAGCCCCTATGTAAAGCCCCTCCAAATCACTGAAGTCAGTGCAGCTCAGTATACCTGGGAATAACTCTGTTATCAGCTGAGAGCTGCATTGCTTTATTGTTTTATTGTTTTATTGTGAGTTACAGAGCAGTTTCAAACATGTTTTGACATGATTCAGTGTTTCTCCAGGCTGAAGACCTTGGCTTTACTGGAGTTCATACTGGAGTTAGTATTCTAGCTGCCTGCTGTAGCTCCACTGTGGAATAGACAGGAGGCAGTGCCCTGCGGCGTGGCAGAGGAATCCAAACTGTAACGTGAAAAGTGTCATCACTTTCTTATTTTATTGGGTAGCTGCCTTGAGCGATTGCATTGCTATTGCATTGCCATTAGAGTGCCATTGGATTACCATTGTACTGCCATTGAATTAGAAAAATGCTGATTGCACTTTTACCAAATATCTGTTTTCAATGAGTATGCTTTGAAAAGACTCCTTAAATCTCAGTGGAAGTGCAGAGGTGGTCTGACTGCACCACGAGGTGGCTTGTGCAGCTGTGATTTCTGTCCCCTCTGTAGCTCACAGTTACAGAGGGCAAGATATCCAGCTACACACCTCAGTGGTCAGAAACATGACAGTGTAATCTGAAACATTTTAAACACAGCAGACCCTGTCTAACACCCCTCTCTCCCTCCTTCTCCTTTCCCCCACGTGTCCCTCCCACTCTTTTCCTTCCCTCTCCCTCTCCCCTGCCTTCCTCTCCCCCTCTTTCCCTCCACTCTCTGTCCCCACCCCACCCCTCCCCTCTCTGTATGCAGCCGTCTCCCTGGGAAGCGCAAGGAGAGCCTGTCGAATGGTGAACCGAGCCCCCAGAGAGGAGGGGGAGAGGGGGGACCCCAAGGAGACTCTCCTTCCTGAAAATCGGCCTGGGGGTAAGATCCGCCGAGTCCCAGGGGCCGACAAACTGTCCCCTGGAGAGAGGGGGCGGCGGAGGAAGAGAGAGGAGAGAAGGAGGAGGAGAAGAAGAAGGTCAAAAGAGCCACTTTCAGGTGAGACAGAGCTTCAGATATGGAAAAGACCTTCTATATAATGTATGAAATGTAATGGAAAGGTTCAGGTGGCTGCCTCTCATCACATTGAGAGTTTCATTCTGTTGAACGCTTTGCTGTGCCTGGAGGTGGGTCAGTCATACAAGGAGTGCAACAGAATGAAACACACTCTCAACACGATTAGAGAGACACCCAACCCTGATAAACAGATTATAAGAGACACCCAACACACCACAGATTCATTTATATAATCCTGAGGTAAAGGGAGAGGGGAGAGAGAGGAGGGAGGTCTGTCATACACAGAGCGTGCTGTGCTGTTACTGTGGGGAACCTAGCTGAATCTGTGACAGGACAGTACAGGACTTTGAGTTGGAAAGAAGCCACTCTGAATGGCTGGGCTGGTGTTTCACGGGAAACATTTACTAAAGACTCATTTTGGTGTTGAGTGTTTCTTCCATCTTGATGATGCACGCTGCCAGACTGTAAGCGTGTTTGTTTTGTGTCCTGTGGGCGCTGGCTGCAGTCCTCAGGGCTCAGTATCTCTGCGCTCCAGAGCTCTGTTTACACACCCTGGGCGTGCTGAGATGAGGGCTGCCTATGAGCTCCGGTCCTGGGGTGAGCAACAGGAGAGTGGGGTGATTGGGCCTTCACTAGCTCTGAGCTCTCAGGCTGCAATGGGAATAAGCCACAGCATCTGGAAGCAGGATGTACACAGAGGGTGAGAAACACTGCTGGTAGCTGTTCAATACCACTCAGGCAGAGAGAATCATTAAAGTGTATCTACACTGGTGAAGGCACTAGAGCCCAAACGCTTGACTCAGTTTAGTTTCAGTAACACTGATGAAGGCTGTAGCTGTGCTTGTCTGCTTGTCTCAGTTTAGTTTCAATAACACTGATGAAGGCTGTAGCTGTGCTTGTCTGCTTGTCTCAGTTTAGTTTCAATAACACTGATGAAGGCTGTAGCTGTGCTTGTCTGCTTGTCTCAGTTTAGTTTCAGTAACACTGATGAAGGCTGTGGCTGCACTTGTCTGCTTGTCTTTTAGACGCTGCAGTGGTTCGTTTGAAGTGTCTGAAGAGTGTCAGGGCTACTTGTTCTGTGTGTTTATTTTCGGATGTCCTTCCTGAGTCTTGCTAGGAGGTGTTGGCAGAGACACAGTGGAGACACACCAGCTCCTCTCACTTCCTCCTTTTCCCTGGGGGGGGTGTGTGTGTGTCAGTGTGTGCGTCAGTGAGTCACTGTGTTTGTGTTTCCCCGTATAGAAGTCTCCCATAGTAAAAACACAGCAACATGTGGTAAGCACAGTAAAAAAACAAAACAACGTGGTAAACTCACCCTTATAGAAGTGTATAACCATGATAAACCCATGGCAAAAGTGCACAAATACCATGGTCAACTTGCATAAGCGTTTCTGTGTGTGTGTGTGTGTGTATGCGCTGTGTGTGTATGTGTATGTCTCTGTGTTGTGTCTGTGTGTGTGTGTGTCTGTGTGTGTCTCTGTGCTGTCTGTGTGTGTATGTCTCTGTGTTGTGTCTGTGTGTGTGTGTCTCTGTGTGTGTCTATGTGTGTGTGTGTGTATGTCTCTGTGATGTCTCTGTGTGTGTCTCTGTGTTGTCTGTGTGTATGTCTCTGTGTGTGTGTCTCTGTGTTGTGTGTCTATAATATGTCTCTGTGTGTGTCTCTGTGCTATGTCTCTGTGTGTGTTTCTCTGCCCTGTTTGTCCTGCTGTGCTGTGTTGTGTCTCTGTGTTGTGTCTCTCTGTGTTGTGTCTCTCTGTGTTGTGCCTCTGTGTGTGTGTGTCTCTGTGCTGTTTCTCTGCCCTGTTTGTCCTGCTGTGCTGTGTGTCTTGTTTCAATGATTTACTGGTCTGCTGTATCGAGGGAGGAATGATTGTCATACTTTGGACCGTTCCGCGTTTCTATCAGAACCAGAGGATGTAATAAAACCTTGTTGCTCTTATCAAATCACTTGCTGGTACTAATGGATCACGGTTCAAATCACCCCTCATCCCCAATCTAATTAAATCAACTACACTAGAACCTGTCACATCAGATTGCAGGCAGGCAGGGTAGTGTGTGTGTGAATCAGTGATGGCACAGGACAGGCAGGCAGGGTAGTGTGTGAATCAGAGATGGCACAGGACAGGCACACAGGGCAGTGTGTGTGTGAATCAGAGATGGCACAGGACAGGCACACAGGGCAGTGTGTGTGTGGTCAGAGATGGCACAGGACAGGCACAGGGGGCAGTGTGTGTGTGAATCAGAGATGGCACAGGTCAGGCACACAGGGCAGTGTGTGTGTGAATCAGAGATGGCACAGGACAGGCACACAGGGCAGTGTGTGTGTGAATCAGAGATGGCACAGGACAGGCAGGCAGGGTAGTGTGTGAATTAGAGATGGCATAGGACAGGCAGGCAGTGTGTGTGTGAATCAGAGATGGCACAGGACAGGCAGGGCAGTGTGTGTGTGAATCAGAGATGGCACAGGACAGGCAGGCAGGGCAGTGTGTTAATCAGAGTGCACTCATTGATCTGTAAGTTGCACATTGACAAACTATTTAAAAACGTTCAAAATGTTTGACATCTCTTCTCTTCTCCCACCTCTCCTTCATCTCTTCCCATCTTCCGTTCTCCCCCTCTCCTCCCTCCCCTCCTCTCAGTGTTGGAGATCCTGCGGCTTGTGATGAAGCGGGACCTCTTCGTGGCCGACACTCACATCCTGGAACTGGAGGCGGGAGGCGAGGGAGGGCGGAGCTGAGGTGGGGCTGAGAGACGGGGGCAGTGCCAGACAGCGGCCGTAAGTTGAAGGCGTGGAGCTGCTGAGGCGCTGCTCAAGGAACTGGGGAGGTGGTGCAGCGAGTCTTTGCTCCCCGACAGCCCTGCCCCGCCCCTGCGCTGCCTCTGCTACTCCAGGTCATCGAGCAGGAGGAGCAGGCCGACAGGGAGTGGGCTGAAAGGGAGGCAGGGGCCCCGGAGGGCCCCTCCCGGCCCGGCAGCTCCGCAGGAAGTGGAAGGGAGGTGTGGCGGAGTCGGCCAGCAGCAGGCTCCCATGTAGGGGGGCCGGGGCCCTGTCCGGTTCCTGGGAGCTCTGAAAGCGGCGAGGTGCAAGATCTGTGTGTGCTGTGAAGAGGGAGGCGCTGCCCGCCCCCCCGAGTACGAGGCCTTCACGGTGCACCTGCAGAGCTACCATCAGGCCGTGGGGCAGAGACTGAGAGAGGCGGCTGCAGCTGAGCTGCACATCACTGAGCTGCACACACTGCTGGACTGGGTGCACAACACCTACCGCAGGTCAGAGAACTCGCACACACACTCACACACACACACACACACACTCTCACACACTCTCACTCTCACACACACTCACCCACACACACACCCACTCACACACACACACACACACACACACACACACACACACACACACACACACACACACACACACACACACACACACACACACACCACACACACACACACACAGCCTCTCACACCTCTCTCCTCTCACCTCCCACACACCCACCACTCACACACACCACACACACACACACACACACACACACACACTCACTTGTTAAACTTACATCACTCCTTTTACATTAATAGTTGCTGCTATTAGTATATTAATATATTAATTTCTTTACACATCACTTCATACTTCATTATTAATTTCTTTACTTTACATATTAATTTCATATTACATAGGCATATGCATATTACACTCCTATTGTTTATAGTCACATATATACACATTAATTTCTTTATGAAAGTATTCTTTACTTTGTTTACACAGACACTTCACATACGCCATTATTGTTTATTTTGCCATACACTCTGCCATACAGTTTCATGAGATATATATTGCCACACTCTCATAGTCACACAGACACACACACTTTCACACACACACATACTAATATGGCATTACGGCTTAATTTCTCACAAACTTCAGTTAATTCTCACATTACAGTCACATTATTACTACTGCCATTACTACTCTACATAATTTCTATATTACTATTAATACACACTTCACACACACACACACACTCACTCCACACACACACTCTCTCACACACACACACACTCTCACACACACACACACACACACACACTGCTTGCTGATTGCTGACCACCTGCCCGTCTTGTCCTCTCTATTTCAGGGAGGTGCTCGATCATTCTGCCTTCAAGGAGCTCACTTCCGGATCCCAGCTGTCTCCGCTGCTGCCCCTCGACACCCTGAGCAAGCTGGAGAGAGACTACGTCAGCTTCGTCAAGGTGAGGGGTCAGGGGCTGGTAATCACACAGGGGCTGTAGCTGACTCAGTGTCAGTGCTCATAATCACACAGGGGCTGTAGCTGACTCAGGGTCAGTGCTGGTAATCACACAGGGGCTGTAGCTGGCTCCCTGAGCCTGCGGGGAGAGGGTTGCATGCTGGAGAGTGATGGTCCAGCACAGGAGGAGCTGCTCTGTTGGACTGGGGGTGTGTGTGTGTGTGAGTGATAATCTCTCTCTGGTAGTCGGTAGCTGGTTGTAGCTGGTAGATTGTATCTAAATGTGTGAGTGAGTATTGAGTATTCCTTTGTTGGAGTGGGGAGAGTGTGTAAAGAACTCTCTGATATCAGGTGGTAGTGTGCAGCCAGTACCAGATGATAAGAGTGTCTGTTGTTCCAGGAGATGGTGACGGAGGAGCTGTCTGAGGACCTGGACGCTTGAGGAGAGGCTGGGGGAGTCTCTGCAGATCGAGGAGTATCAGAGCAGCCTGGCCAACAACGTGATCGCGGTACAGAACCTGAACCACTGAGCTGCATGTGCACTGCATTCAATCAACTAACACACTGCACTGCACTGTCACATCACTGCATTCAATCAAATAACGCACTGCACTGCATTCAATCTACTAACACACTGCACCACACTGTCACATCACTGCATTCAATCAAATAATGCATTGCACTGCATTCAATCAACTAACACACTGCATTCAATCAACTAACACACTGCATTCAATCAACTAACACACTGCACCACACTGTCACATCACTGCATTCAATCAACTAATACACTGCACCACACTGTCACATCACTGCATTCAATCAATGAATACACTGCCTTGTAACAGTTGCCACAGTAAAAGCATAGCAAAGTGTAACAAAGCAGTGAAAGCATGGTAAAGGATAGGCAAGCATTGTAAAGCACAGATAGATATAGTAAAGCATATTAAAAAACATACCATGGTAAACTAACCCTTATAAAAGTTTTCAGTAAAAGCACAGCAAAGTGTAATAAAGCATGATAAAGAAGGGGTAAGCATTGTAAAGCACATAGAGGTATGGTAAAACAAATTTAAAAACAAACCATAGTAAACTATAGTAAATGCATAGTGTATAAGCATGGGGGGGCTGCAAAAATACCATTGTAAACTTTTATAAGGGATAGTCTGTCACAGCATTGCATTGAATCACCTGTATTGCAGTCAGTGCTATTACACTGTCACGTGATTGCTCTACACTATCTGTATTACCCATTATCATAACATCCTCTAAATAAATACCCAGTTTAAAATCTCCTGTGACGTGATCGCATCATTGAGGGGATCACCGGTATCATCCAGTGACTCCATCACTCCTGCTAAATCATCTGTTAGAATAACACCATTGCTTTAATAACCCATCACTCTAACTAATAGAGGTTCTCACCCTGTCTCACTCTGTAGTGTGTGTGTTCCTCCCTGCCTCACTCTGTAGTGTGTTCCTCCCTGTCTCACTCTGTACTGTGTGATCCTGTCTCACTCTGTAGTGTTCCTCCCCTGCCTCACTCTGTAGTGTGTTCCTCCCTGTCTCACTCTGTACTGTGTTCCTGTCTCACTCTGTAGTGTGTTCCTCCCTGTCTCACTCTGTAGTGTGTTCCTCCCTGCCTCACTCTGTAGTGTGTTCCTCCCTGTCTCACTCTGTAGTGTGTTCCTCCCTGTCTCACTCTGTAGTGTGTTCCTCCCTGTCTCACTCTGTAGTGTGTTCCTCCCTGTCTCACTCTGTAGTGTGTGTTCCTCCCTGTCTCACTCTGTAGTGTGTTCCTCCCTGCCTCACTCTGTAGTGTGTTCCTCCCTGTCTCACTCTGTAGTGTGTGATCCTGTCTCACTCTGTAGTGTGTGTTCCTCCCTGCCTCACTCTGTAGTGTGTTCCTCCCTGCCTCACTCTGTAGTGTGTGTTCCTCCTGCCTCACTCTGTAGTGTGTTCTCCCTGTCTCACTCTGTAGTGTGTTCCTCCCTGTCTCACTCTGTAGTGTGTGATCCTGTCTCACTCTGTAGTGTGTTCCTCCCGCCTCACTTGTAGTGTGTTCCTCCCTGCCTCACTCTGTAGTGTGTTCCTCCCTGTCTCACTCTGTAGTGTGTTTCCTCCCTGTCTCACTCTGTAGTGTGTGATCTGTCTCACTCTGTAGTGTGTGTTCCTCCCTGTCTCACTCTGTGTGTGTTCCTCCTGTCTCACTCTGTAGTGTGTTCCTCCTGCCTCACTCTGTAGTGTGTGTTCCTCCCTGTCTCACTCTGTAGTGTGTGTTCCTGTCTCACTCTGTAGTGTGTTCCTCCCTGTCTCACTCTGTGTGTGTTCCTCCTGTCTCACTCTGTAGTGTGTTCCTCCCTGTCTCACTCTGTAGTGTGTGATCCTGTCTCACTCTGTAGTGTGTTCCTCCTGTCTCACTCTAGTGTGTTCCTCCCTGCCTCACTCTGTAGTGTGTTCCTCCCTGTCTCACTCTGTAGTGTGTGTTCCTCCCTGCCTCACTCTGTTTCTTTGTCTCCAGAAGCTGCAGATTCACCTCGACAGGGCCTCCCGCATCACTGCGGAGCTGGGGGCGCGTGTGGCTCACTGCTGCCTCTCTGGCCTGGCTGACTTCCTGCAGAGGCACGCATACGGCGCCTGGCTGCAGGAGGCTTCACTTATTTCACTGATTTGTTTTTAAGTGCAGTACACGAGGAGGTAAACATTCTTAACTCTAATTCCAAAATTCCAACACACTGCACTTAAAAACCAATCATCGCTGTTATACACCATGACTTAAATACGTGTTCTGTTTGCTTTCATTTGCTTTTTCATAAAGTTTAAAGCCTCAGTAGAGCTCTCGAACATGTCTTCTAAGTGCACCAGAGTGTAACATTTGTTCAGTGTTGTATTTCATGCATCTTTTAGGGGTCACAGTGTATCAGAGGGGGCATGTTCATGTTACACTCTGGTGTGCCAGTTGTACTCAGAGAGCAGACATGTTTGAGAGCTCTACTGAGGCTACACATTTAATAAGTCCCCTGGATGTGACGACTGGAACACAAAGTGATACGAAGTGATGTGAACTAGAAGAGAAGAACACCCTGGTTAGGACAGCTGTGATATTTCAGATACAGACTGTTTGATTTTTTACAAATCTGTACCTCTCTATGTCTCTGTATTCCTTGGGTGTCTCTGTTTGTATCTCTTTGTGTGTCTTTGTCTGTGTCTCTGTATGTCTGTGTCTGCGTCTCTATCTTTTGTCTCTGTGTCTCTTTATCTCCTCATCTTGTCTCTGCAGCTTCAGAAGAAGGTGGAGGTGTTTCACCAGTACCAGACTGAGGTGGAAACCCAGCAGAGGGCTTCACACCCAAAACTATCGCCCTGGTCAACTGCTGCCTCCTTCAGGTATAGAGAGGGGAGGGGGAGAAGGAGGGGAGATGCTCAGTGTGTCTCTGGACTGTGAGGAGAGCTGAGGGTTTCTTCATGTTAATAATGTATTGTACTGATTTCAGTTATCACCCCATCTCTGTGTCTCTCTGTGGAGTTTCCTCCACGCTGTGCTCAGTGTGAGCCTCAGGACTGTGAGGAGGGGCTGAGGAGAGGCATGGCAGCCCCGACAAGATTGTGAGTCTGGGGGGTGAAGGTGCTGGTAGAGCAACTGTTCAGCAGATCAAGGTAGGGCACAGAGACTACAGACTGTGTAACACTAGATAGAGTCTCATTCTCCTCTTCTTCTCTCCTGCCCCTCTCTCTATCCACCCTCTCACTCACCCCCCCCCTCCCCTCACTCACCCCTCCTCTCTCTCCCCTCCCTCTCTGTCCCCTCCTCTTTCACCCCTCTCACCCTCCCTCCCCTCCTCAAACCCCTCTCCCTCCCTCCCTCTCTCTCCCATGAATCTGATTGCCCTCTTATTCTTATTCTGTGTTTATTCAGCCCCACTTATAGTTGGTGAAGAGGAAGTGGCTGAACAACACTGAGGCGTTCGACTCGATCACCGAGACGATCAGGAGCCCTTCAAGACCTTCTGCAGGATGGGGCCCCACCAGGTAGAGATGAGGGGCGGGCCCGGCAACTCAGGGAGAGCAGCGCCACGCCGCCAATGAAAGTGTCCACCAGTAAAACACAGTAAAGTGTAATAAAGCACATTGAAAGCATGGTAAAGCATAGAGAAGCATTATAAATCACAGAGAGGATTGGTAAAGCATGTTGAAAACCAAACCATGGTAAACAAACCCTTATAAAAGCCGTGTGCTCAGTTGTGCAGTTTTCAAAATAATCTGTATGTTTTTTTATTTTAAAACTCTCTCTCTCTCACTCCCTCTCCCGCTCTCTCAGGCGCTGGTGTGTGAGGTGCACAGGCGTGTTCTCGTGGAGTACCTACGCGCTCTAATGCGTGGTCGCATCATCTGCACCTCCGCCAAGAAGAGGAGGAAGATGTCAGGCAGGCTGAGGGACGAGGGCAAGCAGATCAAAGAGCTCTTCAGAGAACTGGTGAGAGAGAGACAGACACACTCACTATACTGGGGAGAGAGAGAGAGAGAGAGAGAGAGAGAGAGAGAGAGAGACAGAGAGAGAGAGAGAGAGACAGACTGCACTGACCTCCGCTAATGCTAACACAAACCAGCTTCAGGTCAACACTGCTTACCAGCCCCAATCAGAGTAAACCAAATTATAAACAAAACCAAAACTCTATCTGAAACATTGGGACACAGAAACAAAATCCCAAAATAAACTTGTTTTGTTATGGGCCCTAAAAGAAACTATTCCCTGCAGAGTATCTCACTGTCAGAGATACAAAGACAGATCCTGACCAAGTACAGGCTCAGTGACCACAGCCTGGCCATTGAAAAAGGTAAACACAGACAGACCTGGCTAGCCAGGAGAACAGGCTCTGTGGTCACTGTGAGACAGGAGAGGTCGACTTACAAAGATGCACTTTCTCCTACACTGTGAGAAATACTCCCAAACAAGAGAAGTTCTTTAATAAAATAGTAAATGCCCATCCACTTTTCCAAACATGGCAGACCCAGAAAAAACTGTCTGTACTCCTGGGGTCATCATGCCTGTCACAACTGGGCACACACGAGTGCCCTCTGCATGAGGAGCACAACTTGGGAGGAGAGGAAATGTATTACTTGTAATAGTGTATTATTTATATATATATATATATATATATATGTATTATTTATTTTAATTATTTTCTTTGATGATTTATTTATTTATTTATTTTATCATCAACAGTACTATTTTCACTTTTTTTTTTTTTTTTTTTTTTACTGTATTTAAGATGCATATGTATACATGTATGTATTGTATAATTGCTTTGGCAACATCTGCTATTGTAAGTCATGCCAATAAAGCACCATTGAATTGAATTGAGAGAGAGAGACACACACTCACTACACTGCGAGAGAGAGAGAGAGACAGACACTCTATACTGGGAGAGAGAGACACACATTATCCTGGGAGAGAGAGAGACAGACATTCACTATCCTGGGAGAGAGAGAGACAGACACATTCACTATCCTGGAAGAGACATAAACACTCACTATACTGGGAGAGAGACAGGCACACTCACTATACTGGGAGAGAGACAGACACCTCTATACTGGGGAGAGAGAGACAGGCACTGGGACTATACTGGGAGAGAGACAGACACCCTCCCTCTCTCCTCCTCTCTCCTCCTCTCTCCTCTCCCTCCCTCCTCTCCTCCTCTCTCCCTCCCTCCTCTCTCCTCCATTTCTCTCTCTCCCTCCTCTCTCCTCCCCTCCCTCCTCCTCTCCCTCCTCCCTCCTCTCCTCTCCTCTCTCTCCTCTCCATTCCTCTCCTCCTCCTCTCTCTCCCTCCCTCTCCCCTCCTCTCTCCCCCTCTCTCTTCCTCCTCCCCCTCCTCCTGTCCTCTCCTCTCTCCCTCCTCCTTTCTCCTCCTCTCCTCTCCTCTCCTCCTCTCCCTCCCCTCCTGTCTCACTCCTCACCCTCCTCCTCCCTCCTGTCCTCTCCACTCCCTCCTGTCCTCTCTCCTCTCCCTGTCTCTCTCCTCTCCACTCCACTCCTATCTCTCTCTCCTCTCCTCCCTCCTCCTGTCCTCTCCCTCCACCTCCTCTCCTCCTCTGAGGACCCCAGTCTCCTCTCCCTCCTCTCTCTGGATCTCTCTG
Organism: Huso huso; assembly: GCA_036884735.1. Taxonomy (NCBI): domain Eukaryota; kingdom Metazoa; phylum Chordata; class Actinopteri; order Acipenseriformes; family Acipenseridae; genus Huso; species Huso huso. The sequence goes on from CM072668.1 coordinate 28,913,183, forward strand.
TTTGTCTACCTGCAACCCTCTCTCTCAGGGGCAGTCGGAGATCTCATGGGGAGGACACCCTCTGTTGCTCCTTTTCTTTGAGGGAGTCAGATCGTGCGGTGAGTTTTGTATGCCCCCATCTTTGAGATGGGAGGTGTAGTTTCTGAGGTCATTGCTGTTTGTTTTCTTTGGATCGGAGGTGAGGTTTTTCATGTTGCTCCTTTTCTTTGGATCGGAGGTAGTTTTCGCTGTGTTGCTCCTTTGGATCGGAGGTGTAGTTTTCTCTGTGATGTCTTTTCTTTGGATCGGATTATGTAGTTTTCGCTGTGGTGTGCCTTTTTCTTTGGATCGGAGGTGTAGTTTTCTCTGCATTGCTCCTTTTCTTTGGATCGGAGGTGTAGTTTTCGCTGTGGTGCTCCTTTTCTTTGGATCGGAGGTGTAGTTTTAGCTGTGTTGCTCCTTTTCTTTGATCGGAGGTGTAGTTTTAGCTGTGTTGCTCTTTTCTTTGGATCGAGGTGTAGTTTTATTGCATTGCTCCTTTTTCTTTGGATCGGAGGTGTAGTTTTGCAGTGATGCTCCTTTTCTTTGGATCGGAGGTGTAGTTTTAGCTGTGATGCACCTTTTTTTGGATTGGAGGTGTAGTTTTAGCTGTGATGCTCCTTCTCTTTGGATCAGAGGTGTAGTTTTCGCTGTGTTGCTCCTTCTCTTTGGATCGGAGGGTGTAGTTTTAGCTGTGATGCACCTTTTCTTTGGATTGGAGGTGTAGTTTTAGCTGTGATGCTCCTTCTCTTTGGATCAGAGGTGTAGTTTCATGTGTTGCTCCTTCTCTTTGGATCGGAGGGGCGTAGTTTTAGCTGTGTTGCTCCTTTTCTTTGGATAGAGGTGAAGTTTCTTTGTGTTGCTCTTTTTTTCTTTGGATCGGAGGTGTAGTTTTTTGCTGTGTTGCTCCTTTTCTTTGGATCGGAGATGGTCTACTAACTTTTCATTAGAGAATCCACAACAGTAGCCACAAATTTAAAAATACCCTTAAGATGCACTTATTCTCTGCTGTATTTTCTAAACTCTTTGACCTTCTACTGCAGTCTGCACTGTTTATTATAATATACAGAGTACTTTCACGATGATCAATTGTATCACTATATTTACCCTATTTTATTGTATTTTGTTTGTATTTTATTTAATTATGTATTCATATAATTTTTAACTGATTAATTGTTGTTTATTTTTTTTTGTAATGCTGATCTGTGTTTTGGTTGTTTTGTACAGTGCCTTTGAGACACCTAGGTGTGAAAAGACGCTATCATAAAGTTATTATTATTACTATATTACGTGTAGTTTAGTATGTGTGTCATCTGCCTCTCTGTATTGTCCTCTCTCTGTATTGACTCTCTCTGTGATGACTCTCTCTCAGTAGAAGCACATCCGCCGCCCTACTGGATCTGCGGGGGATGCTTGACAGGTGGAAGCCGGATGGAGATCCTGAACATCGTGAAGGACTTGGAATCAACCTGCAGCCCTCCCAGGATCAGGCACTCTTCTCTGAGCTCCCTGTCACCTCGGGTAGCTGCCTTAACCTGGGCTCAGCAGTCGCCATCACCACCTCCTCCATGCTCACACTGCTCAGAGGAAGCGGGCCGGGAGAGGAGGGGAAGACTTAGCTCTGAGAGCGGAGAGAAGGAGAGAGGAGAGAGAAGAGAGGAGGGGAGGGCTCGGTCATATCACCACATCTTCCTGCTTTTACTGCTCCAGAGGAGCAGGTCCGGGAGGAGTGGGGGAGAGGAGCAAGAGGAGAGGAGGAGAGAGAGAGTGATGAGCAAGTCTGAGCATATATGCAGAGTGAAGAGGAGTGTGATGAGGAGAGAGAAGCCAGCCCGCCACATGGTTATGAAACTGCCGACAGAGCAAGTATATTGTTCCAAGAAGTTTATATGGTTCTAAGCTTATATGAGATGAATATTGTTCCACATATTTTATATTAAAACGTTAAGTATAGAGAGCAGCCTAAGCAGGAGTGGAGAGAATGAAAGGAGAGAGTGTGAGAGGAGTGAGCAGCCTCCCAAGAGAGTGTGGGGGGAGAGAAATGGTGCTGAGAGAGGTGAGAGAGGAGCAGCCCTGAGAAAGAGAGGAAAAAATTCTTCGTCTCATCATTATGGAACTGCATGCTGGGTTTCAAGTGAAACAGAACTGGACTGGTCTGGATGGAAACGAAAAGAGGGATTGTGCTGAACCCGGTCCTGCGACAGTGGAAACGGCAGTGGACTGTAGCTGAACCCGTCCAGTGACAGGTGGAAATCATGAGCTGGACTCAAAAGGTTGAACCCGGTCCGCGTGACAGTGGAAACGAGCAGGACCTGGAACCCCGTCCGCGACAGCGGAAACGCAGCAGGACCGTGCCGAACCCGGGTCCGCGACAGTGGGAAACCAGCAGGACTGTAAGGCTGAACCCGCCCCAGTGACAGGTGGGAAACCAGCAGGACTGAAAGTTGAAACCTGCCCCAGTGACAGTGGAAACGAGCAGATCGTGTTGAACCCGGTCTCAGCACAGGTGGAATGAGCAGGACTCCTGTTGAACCTGATCTCAGTGACAGTGAACGTGAGCAGGACTGTGTTGAACCCGTCTCAGTGACAGGAAACGGCAGGACTGTGTTAGAAACCCGGCCCCAGGTGACAGTGGAAACGGAAAGGACGTGTGTTGAACCCGGTTCCAGTGAGCAAGTGGAAACCAGCAGGACTGTAAGAACCCGTCTCAGTGAGCTGAAAAAAAGAACGAAGCAGGACTGTGTTGGAACCTGCTCAGTGACAGGTGAAATGAGCAGGACTGTGCTGGAACCCGGGTTCCTGTGACAGGAACCAGCAGGACTGTGCTGAAACCTGAACAAAGTGACAGTGGAAACTGAAAGTGTGTGACTGTGTTGTCCGGGTCTAGTGACAGGTGGAAACCCAGCAGGACTGTGGCGTGCTGAACCCAGTCTCAGTGACAGGTGGAAATGAGCACTGTGTTGAACCCGCTCTTAGTGACAGGTGGAAACAGCAGGATTCAGGTTGAACCCGGGCTCCTGTGACAGTGGAAACGGCAGGACTGTGTTGGAACCCGACCTTAAGTGACAGGTGGAAATGAGCAGGACTGTGTTGAACCCGTCTCCTGTGTGATAGGTGGAAACGAGCAGGATCTGTGTTGAACCCGGTCTCAGTGACAGGTGGAGCCAGCAGACCCTGTAAGCTGAACCCTGGTCTCTGTGGACAGGTGTGAACGAAAGCAGGACTGTGTTGAACCCGGCCCTGTGAGGGAAACCAAGCAGGACTGTGCTGGAACCCGGCCCTGCAGTGACAGGTGGTGGGAAACCTGAAGTCACTGCTGCATCTGTGGACCTGGGGAAAGGAGCTGCGTGACTGACTGGGAACCAGAATACAGCCCTGTGGGAAGATACTAATATGGAGCAAAAGAGACAGGCTGCATCCTTCCACCAGTCTCCATCGCAATAAAAGCACCACTAAATAAAAAATGATTCAGATGAAGTAGTGAGTGTTTCCATCCAGAGAAACATTGCTTGCAATATTAAAAGAGATTCTTCACAGCCTGCTAGTAATGGCTCCACCCCTGAAGTCTTGGGTTGTACAATTTTAAAAGGGGGGGGTTGTTTGGGATCACGGTTACTTATTTAATATTGAAAAATCAAGGCAACTTCAGTCAATATAGTATCTGAATCAAATAGCAGTGGTAATTCTAAAACATTCCTGTAATTCACATTTTAAATTGAGTCTTGGTTTATACTGGGGAAAATAAGAGGAGATAGAGAGAAGGGAAGCAGAGAGAGAGAGTAAAAGAGGTTGTCAAACTCCTGAAGATTATGTTAAAACATGTATAGGCAAAAGGCATGCAGCTACCAACACCAGCAATAGTGTCACTTAACCCACAAGCAGAGATGAGAACGGAAGGGCAGGTAAATGGCCACCTCATTAGGTCTGGAAACAGAACTGTAACATAAGATTCAAGCTCCATCTGTTTACTAATTAACCTGAGTTTAGTGATTAAAATAGAAGCACCACAACACTGGTCACTATCATAACTAGAAAACAATATTCCAGCAGGCTAAGGGTGAGTGAGCTCCTCTCTACTCTTACAAGAGCACAGTGACAGCATGGTATATATTCAAAACAAACCAGTTGTAACCAACCCTTAGCAAAGTTGCTCCCACAGTAAAAAGCACAAGCAAAGTGTAATAAAGCACAGTGGAAGATTATAATGGGGCTTCTTGATTTTATTTTAACGATAAAAAAGTCATAAAACAATCAATAGCTAAAAAATAAATGAAATCACAGTGGTTAAATAATAAACACCGAAAAACACCGAAAACTGTGGAAATGGTTAATCAATTCACGCTGACTTACCCTTTTTTCTATTCAAAAAATAAAACCTACTAATAAGTAATAATACATACATTTCCCAGTGCTGTTGGTAATGTCCCTACTCTTCCTGACTTGTGGTATCTATATCATTGATTCGCTCTGAATGTTTTGGAAACTGCCTCCAACTACTGAGGACAGCACATTCCTACATTTCTATTGAGGAGTCCGCTTTCATGATTTAAAACAAGTTGTCATAAACAGACTGTACAGTAAAAAACGCGCATAATAAAACCCAGAAGAATGTGTCTGACCATTTCATTGTGGGAAAAGACAGTAGAGGAAGAAAATAACTTTAAGGTGTAAGTATTGTTGAAGACACATACATATTTCTCTTGATTGAAAATCAAGCATTTTGAAAGTAAAAACACTAATTTCATACAGTATATCACAAAACGAAAAGCCCAAAAAAAAAAACGTGGATTTTACATAAAAATTCGAAAGTGTAGTTAAAAATAAGCACAGAAAAAAATACAGTTGAATAAAACTAAAAAACAGAAGCCCTAATTATAAAAGTATACATACATTGAGAGGTATGGTAGCACAGGTGTAAGCATTTGTAAAAGCAATAGAGAGGTCCGGTAGCACAGGGGAAGCATTGTAAAAGCACAGAGAGGTATGATAAAAGCTCAGGAAACACTGCAAGTGCCAACAGAGGTAATGGCAAAATATTAGAAATTAATCAGGAAAATAATCAAGAGGATAGTACGAGAACGCACAATACAGGAAGCCACTTGTGGAAAAAAGCCATCAAGAGGTCCTGGCAAAGTTGACAGGGAAATAACAGCAGCTACCGAGGTACGGGAGCCATTGTGGTTTCACCAGCAAAACAGAGGCATGGTGCAAAGCTATTGCATACATCAGGAAATAACAGAGATGAATGGTAAAATAACAGGGAAGCTTAATCAGGTGCCACCAGAGTATCCGTGCCATTGTGGAAATTAATTGTGCAGCCACAGATAGTACGGGGAGCATTAGGAAGCCACTGTAGCCACAGAAAGAGGCATGGCAAAACATTGAAAAGCGAATCAAAGTTTAACAGAGAGATGAAACTTGGCAGCCATTTGTGAAACAATCAGCCAACAGAGGTACGGGGAGCCACTGCAGCCACTGCAGCCAACAGAGGTACGGGAGCTACTAGGAACCACTGTAAAGCAACAAGAGGAGCAGCCGAGCTACCAGGGAAACATCTGTAAAAGCTACAGAGAGGCACAGGAGCTACTGGTGAAAGCCAATCAAAGCCACAGAGAGGCATGGCAAAGCATAGGGCGAGCACTGTGTTAACAGAGAGAAATTTGGTGTTTATTGGTGGTGCTTTCACTTCAGGTGCCAACAGAACTGGTGTTACAGACGACTGTGCCACTGCAGTGAGAAAACGGCAAATAGGGAACCCAGGAAAGCCACAGAGACAAACGGCAGCTAATAGGAACTCACTGTAGCTAACAAGAGAGGTAATGGTAAAAGCATTAGCAAGCATCAGAAAAGCCACCAGAGAGGTATGCAAAAGCATCTTTTAAAACGTGAAAACCCAAGATTGTGCCAACAGTGAGGAGGTCCATAAGCTTTATAAGCAAAATCGCAGAGTATAACCGAAGGAGAAAGAAAGTTGGGGAAAACCTGCACAACCTGTGGTAAACCCTTTCTGATATTCCCTTTGTAACTAGTGTGTTACCCCCCATTGCCAGTGTGTAGTTTCATGCATGAAGAGTACTGAATATATTTGAAAGTAACCTGTAAATAATAATACGTAATCAGGAATAAAAAAGAAATCTTCCAGTCAGATTTGTGTGTAATTGAACATTTGAAGTACGCTCAGGTGTGTTTGTGTCAGAGGTGTCAGTGTGGGGTAACATTCAACACAAGAAAAGCTGTCCCAGCACGCAACTGAACCAGCTGG